>VUQH01003269.1:2273-13878 GCA_015106775.1 Etroplus canarensis
GGGGAAGAGGGGGGGGGTTGGGGGGGGGGGGGGGGGGGGGGGGGGGGGGGGGGGGTGTTGATCCATCAGAGGTATTTCATAAACATTGGGCACAGCCTGTACCACAGTTTAGAATTTCCTGAGAAACAAGGAAACCGCCGATGTACTGAGCAAAAGGCATCGAATTGATTGTCCATGGAAAACAACAGACACTGATGATGGACAAATAATGAGAGCAGTAGAGAAAAACCCCAAAACAAGTATCAGTGCCACCATGAACGACCTCCAAAGAGCAGGGGTGAAAAAATCACAGTCCATTGTAATAAGTGATTGCACCTATTAACCATTTTCATAGCAAACTGTAAAGCAATGAAGGGTGGCTTGAGACGTTTGTGCAGTACTGTATCCTGATTTACAGTGTGATATGACATTAGGCAACAGACCAATACTATACAGCAAATTAAATGTAAGCAATACAAGAATTTGGACCATTAATCAAAAAAGTTCTCGCTTGTAATGATAAGTTTTCTTTGAATGCGATGTGAACAACTGTTTCCAACTTGACTGAGCGTTCATGTAAATAATCCTAGTCAGAGATTTGTTTTTACATTTATTCCAACACCACATGAGTGCAGTGAGCTTAGTGACTACCAGGAGTACTGTCCCCTCTAAAAGTACTGGAACGGTGCTGCCAATTAATTGTTTTTTGTTGTGCACTGAAGACAATTGCTCATGACATCAAAAGATAAATATGAGAAGCAAGATCAGAGTTTTGTCTTTTATTCTCTGGTATTTACATCTAGATATGTTAAACAATATATAACACAACACATTTTGTATCAAATGACCCAGTTTTTCGAGTGAGGTAAAGTACTGGAGCCGTGACAAGCAACAGATGTTTCTTGTTACCCATGTGTTTCATTTAAGATCGATTTTTTTTAATCATTAGGTGACCCTGGATATCTACTCTCATTTTAAGCTTTCTCTTTCAAATTTGAAGACAGCATTTGTCCTTAAGATGGTAGACCAATTTCAAGACCAGAGAGCTGTCTGTGAGAGAAAAGAATGTCCTTCTGAAGTGGAGAAAAGGGGGAAATCCATCAGAAGTACTTCAAAAACTGGGTATAGCCAGTACCATAATCTGGAAATTAAGGTGTACTGAGCAACAGGTGCTGAACTGTCCATCTGAGAAAAACAGCAACTGCTGATGACAGACAAATTGTGAGAACAGTAACTCTCAGAACAACAGTGCACAACACTGTGAACATCCTCCAAAAGATCAGGGGTGGAAATATCCCAGGCCGCTCAGACAAAAAACAACAGGGAGGTCATACTGCCAAAAAAGTACAGTGATGAGCCTCAACAGTTCTGCAACAAAGTTTATGGACTGATGAGACTAAGATGAACCTCTACCAAAGTGATAAAGAGGTCAAAGTATGGAGAAAGAAGGGATCTTCTCATGATCCTAAACACACAAACTCATCTGTGAAGTACAGGGGAGGTTGGTCATGGCTTGAGCCTGCACTTCTGCTTCTGAAATAGGCTTGATCTTTTTTGTTGATAATGTTAGGAGCAGAAAGAATGCAGAAGTCTACAGATCCTGGGTGATTTGTCACAAAATTTGTTATGTTCCATGTTGTTTGCCATATATAAATGTAAATACCAGGGAAGAAAAGCTAAAACTCTGATCTCATCTATTGGTCTCAAATACAAATGTCTTCAGTGCACAGCAGAAATAAATTAATTTTCCATGCTGTTCCAATGATTTTAGAGGGAACTTTAATTTTGTATAGCTAAAAAAGAAAATCCTGGAAACAAAATGTACAAAATAACAGAAAAAATCCTCCATCAATTGAGAGACGTCAGATAATCTTTCTGATCGTGATCAGTAGTAATCCAGTGTTCTGATTACAGGTTTAAGCAGGTAATCTGTAAGTCATTACAGTTTTCATTTTGAAAATAATCCCCGCATCCTAAGCTATCAGTGTGACAGCGCTGAGTACCTGCACTCTGGTATCTGTCACTCTCTGCTGATTGGCAGGTTGCATTCTGGAGGTGAGCCATGAAACTGTCACCTCAGCAGGTGCCCGAGGGCCTGGCTGTGCTGATATGATTTATGTAGGCGCTGATTGTGTCACTTGCTCTGCAAATTGATTGTGTCACTCTTTCCTGTAAACCAGTGCCCTGCAGAGGCTCTCTGCAGGGAAAAAAAAAAAATGAGGCAAGACCATTTTTAAGAGGAAGGTGGGGTAAAAGGTCTACTGCAAAACTGTAAATTTTTGAAAAAGTGTCGAAGACCTTGCTAGTACTTCTAAGTGTAAATTTTTATCTTTAAGGATGTAGGTCAGCAAATCCTTGAACACTGCGAAGTGTGTGGTTTCAAAGGAAGAGAAAAAGGTGGCTCTTTAACCACACACAGTTCATCACACGGTTCAGCCTCATTCATTTCTAAGACACTTGTGCTCTGCATCAGCCTGCTGCAATTAAGTGGAGGGAATTCAGATGAGTGCTTCGCTGGCCCTCATTTTACCCAGAGGACATCAGCAACAAGGGAGAGGAGAAGGGTGTTAAAAACACAAAGGTAGATGACAAGACTGAGATAAATGGCAGGTCACGGGGTTAAAGAATGAGAGGTTTTAAGGACAGATGTTAAAAGGCATGTGTGGATTGCTTTATTTCCTTAGGAATTTAATTCCAAGAAACACACGGCAACTAAAGGACACCTGTGTAAACTGAAAATATGTGTTTTCAGCATCCTAAAACATTAAATATATATAATGCTCTTGTTTTAGTAGTAGTCATGTTGAAAATGGATTGTGTTTTTGCCTTAAAGGAATTTTTGAAAATAATTCCTGTGTCTCTTCCAAACCCAATATCTTGGATCACTGTGGACATCAGATTTTCTCCCACAGCCATTTCACAGAATTCTTACATGTGGTGGAGTTCAGCTGTGGTGCTCCGAGCCACAAATGTGGCTGATTTTATAACAGGGATGTCGTCTGACAAAAATCACCACTGCAGCAGATGGAAAGTGAGCTGTGTCTGCAGCGGGAGAGCAAGACTTTCATTGTGGAACAGTGGCCAGAGATTCATTGCTGGGCGCATTTTTGAAAAAGGTCAGTAAAGGGGTATAAAATGTCTCTAAAGCCCCTGAGTTTGGCATCAACGAGATGAACTGAATTGAAATTGAAAATCATATTCAATACCTTACAGATGAACACAGGTTTAGATATCAAGAGACCCACAGGGGACGCGTCCAATTTAATATTTAGAACTCATCCACTTGAATATTTGAGCACAGCCTTTTAACAGCAACATCCAGGCATCTGTATGTGCCATTCAGTGCATGAGAAAATGTTTAGGCAACAAAGTACGATTAAAAAAAACAGAGGCAAGGACTAAGTAAAAGATATCATTATATACCACCATCTGTTCACATTTTTTAAAACATTTTACATTCTTTTCCTAGGAGATTTAAAACAAAGATATTACATACATAAAGAAGTTCGTTATTATCACAATGTTGTGACAGTTTTTCTTTTGTTTTTGGTTCCAAAATCATTATTTTTTAAATTTGTTTTAAGATAAACTTATCATATTCGAAATTAAATCTCATTTTCTAAACTCATTACAACTCTGTGCATCACTGAAGACAATTACTGTTTTCCGATTTTGAAATTGTTGTTTCTCATAATTACTGATTTCTTTTGGCTGAAAGGAGGAAACTTTTCTTTGGGATTCTCCATCTGAACAGTTTGCTTTCATTTCAGATATCCCCAAAATTAATATTATCAAATGTAACACACCAGTTTATAAAATAAAATCACTGACACCTTCATTAGGTATACCTTTTCAACTGCGTATCAACACAAGTATCTGCTGAGTAACTCAGTGCATTTACAGTAGGTATGTATATACGGCCAAGATGACCTACTGAAGTTCAAACAGAGCATCGGAATGGGGAAGAAATGTGATTTAAGTGAATCTGAATGAAGCGTGGTTATTGGTGCCAGACAGGCCTTTCTGAGGAGCAACAAAACTGCTGATCAGCTGAGATTTTCCCACACTACCCTATGGTTTGCAGAGAATGCTCCAACAAAGATTAAATATCCAGTGAGCAGAAGATCTCCGGACAAAAATGCCTTGTTGATACCAGGGGTCAAAGGAGAATGACCAGACTTCTTTGAGCTGATAGGAAGGCAGCTGTGACTCGAATAATCACTCATTACAGCCAAGGTATACAAAAGCGTATCTGAAAGGAAAACACATAAAACTGCGAGACAGATGGGCAGAAGACCACACCAGCTGCAACTCCTGACGGTGAAAAGCAGGAAACTGAGGCCACAGTTTGCGCTGGCTGACCAAAATGAGACAGTAGAAAACTAGAAAAACGCTGCCTGGTCTGATGAATCTCGATTTCTGTCGCAACATTTGGATGTTGGGGTCAGAATTTTGCGTAAACAACATGAAAGCATGGATCCATCATGCCTTGTATCAACAATTCAGGCTGCTGGTGGTGGTGTAATAGTGTGGAGGATATTTTTTTCTTGGCATACGTTGGCCCCCTCACTACCAACTGAGGACTGTGTAAACACCAAGGACTACCTGGGTACTGTTGCTGACCATGTCCATCCCTTTATGACCACAGCATACCCAATTTCTGATGGCTGCTTCTAGCAGGATAATGCGCCATGTCACACAGCTCTAATCATCTTAAACTGGTTTCTTAAACATGACAGTGAGTTCACTGTAATCAGATTGCCTCCACATCCTCCAGATCTCAATTCAATTGAGTACTTTTGTTTTGTGGTGTAATGGGAAATTCATGGCATGGATGTGCAGCAGGTGTGTGATGCTATCACGTACGTATGGACCAAAATCTCAGGAATGCTTCCATGTTGAATCTATGCCATGAAGAATTAAGGCAGTTCTGAAGGCAAAAGGGAGTCCACATGGTACTGTCAGGGTGTATCTAATGAAGTGGCCAGATAGTTATATTCCCTTTTATCTCAGATTAAATTTTAAAAAAAAGCAAAATCATCAAATAATTGCATAGATATGAAGTAAACTATTTTCTTCTATCGACCTTTTAAGTGCTTGATTTGTATTTTCAAGCTTTTACAGCATCACGGAGATACTTGCCATGGAAACAAGTCTGAGAAAGTCTGGCCTCTCTACAGTAACAGTTGTTGCTCCATCACAACTTGATCAAGATATATTCTCAGCTGACATTTGAAAACCAGACTGGACACAGCCATTTGCATTCAGAGTCAATTTGTAGAGCACACCAAAAAAAGGAGAAAAAAAAAAGAATGCATAATAAATAGCCTACTGGCTTTGTTATTCTTTCTGAATTCTTCCAATACACATCATCATATTATGGCAAACGAAGTGTGTGTATGTGATACGTTCACTTTGCAAGCCACAGTTGGCATTATTTAAATATTAATTAAGGCTGCTTCCTAAGAGCAATGTTTTCCATGTTTAAGCAGCAGGAAAATGTAATAAATTGATGATTTGTGTCCAAAACAAACCATGAGTCAGAAAAGTTAATGAGTGGACTCCATGTACGCGGCCTTGTTATTCGAGGTGGAGGCCAACCAGAGCAGTAATACAGGAATACAAGGTTCAAGCTTCAGGCATTATAGTATTTAAAATTAAAGTTGCACTGTTCCACATTTCAGTTGTAACAAATTTGCTTCTGTGAAAATATTCACTTGTAGAAAATCTGCAGAGAATCACCCAACTATGCAGCAGATCATATTAACATTATTTAGCTCATTTTTGGGCTTTACCATTCTCAAACTTAATTGATTGTCCTATTGTTTGTCTCTTGCCAAGCATCAGTCAACATAAAAATTTAGCAGGTGATGAGCATAGTGGAGGTTGGTGGAGACCAAAACAGCACTGAAAGGACAGTGAATCGTCTTCTTCCTGTTCTTCTTTTTCTTTCTTCTTCTTCTTCCTCTTCTTCTTCTTCTTCTTCTTTCAGCTGCTCATCTGCCTCCATCTCGTCCTATCCCTTGCATCCTCTTCTGTCTCACTAACTCTCTACATGTCCTCCTTCACTACATACATGAACCTTCTATGTGGTCTTCCACTTTTTCCCTTGCCTGGCAGCTCCATGCTCAACAACTTTTGTCCAGAGAGCCACATGTCCAAGCCATCTCAGCCTTGCTTCTCTGGCTTTGCCTCCAAATTGCTCAACTTGAGGTGTCCCTCTGATGTACTGAGTTCTAATTCTGTCCATCCTGGTCACTCGGAGTCAAAATCAACAAGTAGCTGGTAAGGTGGTTCCACATATTTCCTAAAATATCAGCATGTCTGCCATATGAGTAAAAATGAGAGCAACAGTTTGCTATCTTGTGTTCTAAAACAACTTCAAAGCTGAGGTGATAATAGACACACACCTCTTAGTCATTAAATTAAGGTGTTTCATTCAGACACATTGCCACATGTGTCAAGTGCCTAGCCATGCATTCTGCCTTTACAAACATTTGTAAAAGAATGAGTCATTCTAAAGAGCTCACTGAATTCGAACATGGTACTGTGATTAAGTGCCACTGTTGCAACACACTAGCTCACGAAATTTCTTCTCTCGTAGATGGTCCACAATCAAATGTGGTTTTTTTGTTGTTTGTTTGTTTTTTGAAAAAGTGGAAGCTCTTAGAGGCCAAGGTCACCAACTCTCTGCTGATTCAGCAACTGCAGAGTTCCAAACCTCCTCCTCAAGAGTTTCTTGAAATGGGCTTCCATGGCCAAGTAGCTACATGCAAGTCTTACATCAGCAAGCATAATGTCAAGCATCGGATGGAGTGGTGTACAGCATAGTGTCATTGGACTCTGGAGCAGCAGAAATATGTTCAAATAAGTTCGATGAAGGAGGGCTAATGCTATGCTGTTGTTTTTCTGGGCTTGGGCTGGGCTCTTTAGAAGCATAGAATTGTCCATTTGGACAAGTCCATGTTTCCAACTACGTAGAAACAGTTTGGGGAAAACTTTTTTCTGGTCCAAAATGACTGTGCCCCAGTGCACAAAAAAGATCCATAAAGGCATGGTTGGATTAGTTTAGTGTGCAAGAAGCTGACTGGTCCACACAGAGCCTTGACCTCAACCCCATTGTGCTGAATTGCACTGGAGATTGCAGAGTCAGTGTCTGACCTCACAAATGCTCTTCTGGATGAATGAGCAAATAAATCCCAAAGACACACTCCAAAATCTTGTAGAAAGCCTTCCCAGAAGAGTGGAAGCTGCTATAGTATTTGGGGGAAACGACTCCAAATGAATGCCTATGGATTTGGAATTTGATGTTGTAAAAGCTCTGGTAAGTGTAATGTGTAGGTGGTCCAATACTTTTGTCCATAGTGCACATTAATGCGCTTACAGATTCTTGTTCTTCATCCAAAAAACAATCTGCAATAGTGCAAAAATAATCAAAATAATGCATGTCTGCTACCTAGATGCCGTGCAAATGTTTTAGATGGTTTCATTTGTCTTTAAACTCAACAAAATTTTCAGCCCAATAATGGCCTGCTCCTCTTGCATCGACATCTCTTTGGACCTCATGGTGAGAGTTTCAGGGAACAGCTACCAAATGAAGTGGAATCAACTCCATTGTTATTGTCCAAAAACCTATGGATCTAGCACTACGCTGTGCAAATTGTTGTCACAGATGTTAACTGAAGCAGTGTAGCAACAGTTATACTCAGGTGAGCTGTACTTTTCTTTGACCACTTTGACATCTGTATTCATAGCCACTCTGTTTCTTGTGCCAGTCTACAATCAAGTTAATTAAAAAAAATTAGAGTTTTTTATGGTTTTCACTGCAAGTAGCTTGATTGAATTTTCATCTCCTGAACATGAATAAACCTCATGGGTCATGTCAGCAAGAGCTTACAAGCAACAGATGAAAGAAAACATGATTTACATTTCTTGATGCTTCAGACAGGGTTTTTTTTTTTAAGTTAAGGCTGTGGATCATTTCCATGGGTGTTCACTAACCCACACTCACAAATACACACAGGCTGAAGCTTCCCCGCAGAACAAATAATACCTCTGCATGAGCCATGGCACTTGTACTCATCATCAGGTCGAGAGCAGATTTTGTCACTCACATTTTGCATCTCCCCTCAATGCCTCAGCGTCACAACAGCACATCCCACACTGCAGAGACTGCAGACAACATATCACGACCTGATCATCCTCCCACACACTGTCACAGGCTGTAATTGTCTGGAGCGAAGGACCACAGAAGATGACCGTGTGGATTTGTCCTATCATTTTAAAACATCTCCTTTAGGAAGCGTTGGTTATGACTTTTGCATGAAAAAGCTAAATAATTTTAAAAGCAAGAAGTTATAAATATATCAAATCCCCACAGGCTGCTGTTTCAGATGTCCTCATGTTTTAATATAGAAGTAATATTCTGCAAAAGAAGATTACTGCCTCCAGCTGGCATTGCATTGCCATCTAGCTGAATTCATTTTAAGAGTTTTAAAACTTAAAAAGCATTTCCTGCATCACTCACTGTATATGTTTTGCTGGTTTGGTATCATCTGCCTCTGTCCATCTGTCAAAATCTCTATCGTTCTCTTATGGATTTTCCCTGCTGCCATCTCTTTTTATAATCCATTGCTTCTTTACCAAGATGGGAAAACTGTAAAGCTCTTAAAGAAAATGAGGATGAGAGGATGGGGCTTTTTATGGGTTAAAGAAACCTTGGCAGAGCTATCAGAGGGGGGTAAGTTCAGTTAGAAAAAACGAAGCTCTGGGACCTGAATTTATTCAGCCAATCAGAATGTTTCTACAACATCAAAGATAAGAGATTTAAAAGACCAAAATCATACACATGGATTCATTTAAAGCTGCAAAGTCATCCTTTTAAATTAAAAAAAAGAACTAATTTCAAAAAGAGTTTCAGGTGCATCTGTTCTAATACAAAGATTGGAGATAAAATCATTCTGGGCTGTGCAGACCATTTGCCCTAGAGAGTCCAGCTCCCCGGCAGGCAATCTGTGGGTTCTTTTTTTTTTTGACCAAAACAGAAACATCAGTGACATTCTCCACACCTCTAAGCTTGTGAGAAACTCAAAGGACAGACCTCAGGCCTCTTCAGAAGCGGCGTTGCCTGGTTACGTGCAGTAGGGTGCTTATAGAGCAGCCGTGTTAAGCATGAATAGAAAGGTCACCCACGGGTCCTGCCAGGTATTTTATCAAATCACACAGCTGTGCGGCTGATGAGGATCGGAGGAAGTGCTTTTGCAGGATGTGTGTGTTGAGTGAAAGTGTTTCAGATCAGCTACGCTTGACTCTCCATGCATTTGATGTTGTCTTTAAAGTTGATCCCTTCAGGGGTATTCTTGTTTTTTTAATATATATAAAATAAATAAATATATATACCTCACTCATGACTGAACATGAAATTAGCTGATACTGCAAAGTGACAGCGACAGCTGAATTTGAGAAAAAAATCTAGTAAGAGGAGCAGCGGCCCCTTGCAGTGTGATGGTGTTGAGACCGTAAATCCTATCACTTTCAAATGAGTCCTCTAGCGATGTCACTGCAGCAATGCGAAGACATAAACAAACATGGGCAGTGTGCAGCTTCATCATACATGACATGATCATTTTTTGCAGTGGTTTTTTTTTCTTTTTTTGGTTCAAAGCATCCTTAGCACATCACGTCATATGGAGTACAGACTATTTAGATTTTCAGCAAATTGACAAGTCTGAATCCTCTTATAAATGATAAATAATCTGACAGTTTTCAGTTTGTCAGTGCAGGAATCCATTGTAGCAGCAGGGAATCTGGCAGATAGTGAGTCATGTAAGCTTTAATGATATTCAAATAAACAGCATTTACTACAAAGAAGCCTGTCAAAAACAACACAAGAGCTACAGTATCAAAGCAAAAAGTGTATACTTTTTGTTTACATGCTTTTATGCACTTTGTGATACACGGGGGGGTTGTCTTGTGTTGCTAATAAAACAAAAGTCCTTTAACTTCCAAAAACCAGAAAAATTGTGTTTACAGATATCATATAGTGATTTTTACATTTACATTTAAAATACATGTTGTGCAAAAGTCTCAAGCCAGCCCTTATTTCTTTATGCTTTGCTAGGAAAATGAGAAACAGGTGCATCGATTTATTGAAACATGCCAAAATAATACAGCACATAAGGCAAAAAGAGAGTTTGCACATTTCTAACTAGCTTGAAAGTCAATAGCCTGAACTCTCTTAGGTAAGCTTTTATTGTAGTAGTTCTCAAGAACAGTTCTCCGTGGATCTTGAATGACATTCCACTGCTTCGATAATGTTGAGGTCCATTCATCACTCCATTAGACCTGTTACCACTAATTTTCAGTCCAATCCTTGTGTAATGTGGCATACCTCAGCCTTTTCTTCCTGTCCCCCTTCCTTAAGAATTTGTTCTTGACAGCCACTCTTCCACTTACACCATTTCTGATGAGACCACAGTAAACAGTAGATGGATCAACTGCAGAGTCAGAGCCATTTCTCAGGTCCTGTGTCAGGTCTTTGCTGCATTTTTTCCATTTCTTAAGGAGATGGCTCTCAGATACAGTTTGTCTGCTGTAGATAGTATTTTAGGTCTGCCACTTCTTCTTTTGTCCTCCACTTGTCCAGTTTCCTAAAATGTTTTAAGGATACACTGTGCACCATGATAAGAGATGCCAAGATTTCAACTAATAGCGCTCTGGGACCACCTTGTTAGTGCAAAAGAATTACTATTTTATCCCTGTCAAACTGTTATTTTTGGTGGTTTTCTAAACTAAAGAAGTGGGAACAAATGATGTGTTCTTGTGACAGGCTGCTAATAAAGTACCTAAAATATCATTTTAAATGGGTTCTTTGCTAAGTTTTGTCATTGTGTGGTGTGCGGACCCAAAAGTGGATGAACACAGGAACTGAGTAAAAGCAAGATTTATTGGTAAAAACAGTCTTTAAACAGACAGTGAACTTGGAATGCAATTTTTTGTCTTTTGTTTATGATATTGAGTGTATGATCCCAGCTCTGTATTGCATGGGTGAGTATCCTTAGGTGGTGCATGAATTCCAGAGAGAGTGGGTCAGAGTTTCAGGTGAGAGCTTGGTGATCCTGGAGAAGCAGCAGGTAAGTAGAAGAAGACGACATACTTTAATAGTCACACATGGGAAATTCCAATTTTCAAATCTACACATTCTTTTGTTATACATACTTAACATAAACACAGTTTGAGTGATTTACATGCACAAACAGAGCACAACATGCAGTAGTGGAGAGGTGAGATAGAGGCTGCCCACTGCAGGTGCCACAGAGCAATGTGGGAGTTTGGTGCCTTGCTCGGGGGGGCCGATACTTCTCCAATCTTCCTCCACAGATCTGAGTGAAAGGTGGATCTTGAAAATTGGCCTTTAACCCCACTGGCCTCCAGCCTCCACAGGCAAGTGTTGAACCAGTGACCTTCAGCAGCCTTCTGGTTCCTAAGCAAGCCCACCAACAGACCGAACCAACGGAGTGTAGGTGAGACTGTTCAGCTTAAATATCCTGCATAATTAGTGACAAGGACCAGCTGCACGTCACACTCCGCCCACACCTGCACCTGAAACTAAGCATTATGCCAGGCC
>VUQH01003276.1:2565-14720 GCA_015106775.1 Etroplus canarensis
ACTCCCTCAATGATGAAGATGTACACATCCTGGACAGGGAGGAACGCTGGTTTGAGCGGGGAGTCAAGGAGGCCATATATGTGAAAAGAGAAAGACCGTCTCTGAATCGAGGAGGGGGCCTAAGGGTACATCTTTCGCCGTCTTACATCGCTGTGATTGCAGCCATTCCCCAACTCTTTGTGGATGGTGCTCATGGCCTTTGATTTTTGTGGGCCTTGATCAACGGACTTTGATGTACTGTTTATAAGGTTGGGGAGACCTGCAGTCAGTTGAGACTGAAGAAGTCACTTGGATGAGTGATGAAACGTTTCTCCCACGGAAACTTTACGTCCAGATGAACAGAATCAACTTTGGAAATTGCACAGCAATGTAGCAGCAAGGATCAACCTAGGATATAAAAACACACAAAATTTTAAAATTATCATAAAAGTGCGGTGAAAAACCAAGCATAGCCTGACTGCTTCCACAGGAATTAAGAGGGTAAGTAGCAGCCAGGTGCTACTAATGAAATGCTCTTGATTAACTAATCATCAACTAGTCTGACCGCCTCAGTAAATGCAGATGTTTTGGCAGTTTGTTGGTCTGAAGCATTCCTACTGTGTGTTAATATAATGCAACAATCTTAAGTAATCACCAGGTCCTTGATATCCCAGCAGACTGTAAAATGTGCAGAGAAATTGCAAAAGACCCAAGAGCTACATCTCAGACTCTACAGACCTTAATAATAATAATAATAATAATAATAATAATAATAATAATAATAATAATGGTTAATAAATAACAATAAAGCTTGAAGTTCAGGATACTACAATTAGAGAAAGAATTAAGAAGTTGGAAGGGTTGTCAATTCCTCTTCTCTCTAAAAAAACATAGCAGCAGGTTTGCATCTAAATTACAAGGCTTTTAGAACAATGTCCTTGAGGCACATGATACCAAAGTGGAGATGTTTGGCCATAATTTTCAGCACCATTTTTTGGTGAAAACCAAAAATAGCATATCAGTACAAGCATCATACCAACTTTCAAGTATTGTCTTTGAAGGGTGATGATGTTTTGCAGCCTCAGGACCCGGGTGCCCTGCCGTTAGTGAGTCTTCCATGAACTCCTCTGTATACCAAAGTATTCAAGAGTCAGATGCATGACCATCTGTCTGATTGTCAAAGTGTAGCCCAAATTGGATCATGCAACACACCAGCAATTCTACAAAAAATGTCTGAAAAAGAAAAGAATCAATGGCCCAGTCAAAGTCCAGACCTCAATCTGATTGAAATGCTGTGGTGGGACCTTTAGAGAGCTGTGAATAAATGAATGCCAGCAAACCTCAATGAACTGAAGCAATGTTGTAAAGAAGAGTGGGCTACAATTCCTCAACGATGTGAGAGGCTAATAAATTCATACAAAAAAACAGTTCGAGTTATTGCTGCTAAAGGTGGTTCAAGCTAATGGATCATTAGATGTACTCAGCATTTCACATGACTGTATTTATTGGTTTATTTTTTCAGAAAGCTGTTTTATACAACTCCCTGTTTCCCTCTACAGCAGAGGTGAAGAGTGGAAATTTATATTGATTCACAAACCCTCACCAGCCACATTAAAGGTAATCGAAATTAAATGTTAACCTACTGCACATTAGAGTCAAAATTTTTCCAGTTTTTATACTGAGTTATGCTCACCATTTCCCAACTGCAGCTACATAACTAGACCACTTTATATTTGTTTTCTCGTCTTTTGCTATGCAGGAAAGTTAAATATTAAAGCATTTGTATAATTTAGTGTGTTTCTGTGTTTGCGTGAAAGTGAGACGGCAGACATACTGATTATTTTTTCTTTTTTATTAATTACATTGCACACATTCACCCGAACAGTAAACTGATTACTTTTGCATGGTTGAGGTAAGAAGTTCCAGACACACATAAGAAAAACATTCCCCTTGCAGCATTGTGAGAAGTTGCACAGCGTACAGCACCAGTGAAACATTGTCAATAAAAGACCCTTGTCATTTTTGAGTGTTTTTGTGTTAAGAATATGAAAAGTCATTCCCAGCTTCAGCTTAATGTGACCTCTTGTGATTTTAGGAAACAAAATTTGAATGCAGGTCCTCCCTGTTATTAATATGTGGGCCAGTAGAACAGAAAAATTCCTTTCATCACATACTTGAAACTCCAAGTTCCTGATTTTGTGCTAATGTCACTAAGAAACTTTTGCAGAGTTAGATGGGGGACTCTTTTTCACAAAAACAACATTTTATTCCTATTTAGGTCACAAATGTTTGCGAGAAACTAAATTTTTTTTTTACTGGAACACTACAAGTCTTTACGAATGCAAACAAAGATAAGAAAACCTTTTCAAAAACACTGCTCAGCATAAACAAATCCAAGCACACATTCTCAGGAAACGTTCTACCTGCCATGAAGCTGCTGTTACTGTTCACTCTTCCAGAAACCACACAAACAAAATGGATTGATTATTATATTTAAATTCAGTATATTTAATTTAACGTAATTTAACTTAATTTGAAGTATTGTCATTCACATTTTTGGGGATATAGACCTCTGGCTTCTGGCACTATGTCAGCTGGGATAGGCTGAAGCCCCACCGTGACCCTGGTTGATTAAGAGGTGAAGAAAATGGATGGATTTAGCTGACATACTGTAACACTCAACAATTCTAACCAATCAGTCAGTGTAATGGGAACTTTCAGACACAACTTTGCCTCGTTCCACTTCCAACCGGATCAACAGGCGCTTGCGGCCCTTGGGAACTGCTGGTGGGATAATGGTGGTGTCTGGGGTGACGGTGGGCAGGGTGGTGGTGTCCAGGGGAATGGTGGGAGCAGAGGTGATGGAGTACTGGAGAGGGGCTGGCTCTGCTGCTTGTTGTTTCTCTGGCTGGTATTGCTTCATCGGCAGGTGAACGTCTGCGTGCAAGTAAGGACTTGGATTGGTTGGTTTGTTTTTAGAAATCTAAGCGAAAGAGAGGTTTGATTTTAGTGGGATACAGTACACGAATCAATTATGAGAATGCTGTTATGTGTGAAATGGATGCTTTTTGCTTGTCTTGCTACAGAAGTGTCCATTTATTTATTTTTCAATTTAGATTTTTTATGTGTATTTATATGTTAAAGTTTTCATATACCTCTCCACCTTTGTCGTCCTCTAATGAATTTATAGATTTACCACACTTCCCACAATACTTGATCATTTTTTCCCTTTCTGACATGTTAAATTGTCACACAGTAGTGCATTCTGGTGTGTGTGGCTTTGTTAGTGTTGAACTTGGAAGAAATTAATTATTTTTAATTGGTGGTTTCCAATCTAAGGCTCAGGTACCCCACCTGGGGCTGTAGGTCTGCAGGGTGTATTTAACTGAGAAAGCCATAAAAAAGATATTAAAATGAATCATTATTTTTAAGACTGTGTTTTTTGTGAATTACTGTGTAATTGCAGCATTAAAGTTAGTCATATAAACCAAGGACAAAATTTGTATCATACGTTCGCTGAACTGATCATAAGTGAAAGACATGATGAGGGATCACGAGCCAAAAATATTGGGAACCACTGTTTAAGAAGACATGCATTTTTGATTCAATGAATCTTAAATTTGTCCAGAATTAGTGAAATCAATAATACACACCAGTGTTCACCAAAAAGGCCCAGAAATGCCATGTCAGTGGAGTTTTTTCAAAGCTCAGGGCTGCTAATTATAAAATAAAGTGCTTCTCACCTGAGTGGCGCATAAGAGAGTCCATTCTTCACAGAGATGGAACAGAGACAAGTATTAGGACAGGCATTACATATAAATATGTTTATGTTTTTATCTTTTGATATTGATGTTTGAATAGTGACCCTCCAGTATATTGCTAATCCCCCTCTGCTCACATACCTCTGCTCCTCGCCCTCCAGCAGTTTGCGGTAGGTGGCGATCTCGATGTCCAGGGCCAGCTTGAGGTTCAGCAGCTCTTGGTGTTCGCGAATCAGTCCAGCCAAGTCATGCTTTGCCCGCCTCAAAGCCTCTTCCAGCTGGGCGATGTGGTCCCTGGCCTCGTTCAGGTTTTCTTCACCACCTTGTCTAACATTGTCGATGTCCTTCATCAGGGACTCTTCCTAATAAGAGATGAAAACATCAGTCTGTGATTGGACAATGTGTGTGCTGATGCCTGAATGAGGTATCTATGGGACTCATACCTTCCTCTTGAAACCCTCCAGGTCTCCATTAATCCTCTGGATGTAACGCATCAAGTCTGCTATCTCCCTCTTTATGTCACGCACTTCCTGCTCACGCTCTCCAACATTTTGAATCAGAGCATCCATCTAAAGGAGGAAGGGTGAATCATATAACAGCTCAGAACATCTGTGGTAGAATTGAATATTGCATAAGCAATCGCAGAAAAACACCTTATCTTTTGCTCACTTTTCTCTGGTTCCACTGCTCAGCTTCCTCCCTGGTGCGGGCAGCCATGTTGGCATACTGATTATCAACAGCCTTGATGATCTCGTCCATATCCAGAGAGCGCTTGCTCTTGTCGTGTATGACCACAGTTTCATTCTGGATGCGTGACTCCAGCTCCTTGATCTCCTGCAGTTGGCAGACATAGACACAGCAGTTAGTGTGGAAATATATATGCATACATTTTGATTTTATATCATAAGTATAGCCATCTTTACCTCATCATAGCCAAGCCTGAGGAAACCCAGCTTTCCCATCAGGTCCTCGAGGTCCACAGCCAGCTCAACAGCTTCCAGGTGACCTTCATCCACCTCCTGTTACACACATTAAACATACGGGAAGACACCTGAGTGTAAGGTGATGGCCTAAATGGATGAAAATAACATAAAAGCTTACAGTACCTTTTTAGTGACAATAAAATCATTCTCCAGGTTACCATGCTTGCTCAGCTCCTTTTCATACCTGAAACCAATTTCAAATAAATGGTGAAAAGTTATTTTATGCTAAAAATGATAAAGTTATGTGTCCTCTGGTCAGTAAAATCAGCTCCAGATCCACTGACCTATGCTTGGTATCATCCACCTCCTCCTGCTTCTGGAGCAGCTCAGCCTTCAGTTTTTCCTGATCACTGAGCAAGCCTTCAATCTGCTGCTCCAGCTCAGACTCCAGCTGCTTCACCAGGTCCTCGATCCTTCCGTTGTAGTCCTCCTGTTCCTTGAGGATCTTCAATTTCGTGTCGAGCCTTTTCTTCTCATTCTCCAGGTCTTTCACCTAAGGCAGACACAAAGCAGGGGCAAGGCAAATATTAATAAACATGTAGGTGTTGAGAGAAAAAAGAAATATTGGGAAATTCTTGATCTGTAGATTGTGAGAACTCTTGCTATTTGTTTTCACTGTACTCAAACTGGCTGGTGGCCCTCTCAAGCAGTAAAATTGCCTAATTTGTCCACAAGGTGGCATCCTACAGGCAGGCCTACCTCTGTTTAGCATTCACAGTCGTTTTTCGTGGCCTCAGGTAACAGAATTTATTTTTACAAACAGAGGATCCAGTTTTAAACTATTTTACATAAGCCTGACATTATTTGCTTTTATTTTGCATTGCTTCAAATTAGAGAAAATAAAATATAAATAAAACAATAAATCATAGAACATTATACTGCACAGAAATAATGAACTTACATTTTACATTTTTAAATTTGAATATAAAAAAAATACCAGGACGTACGGAAAAATAATTAAACTCTACATTTTTTTTTTTTAAATTGAGATTTTGTTTGATTTATTTACGTTTTTCATCAGTTCTGTTTATTATGTTTATTTTTATTAATTTACACATACATAAGTTGCTGCTTCCTGGTTAATCACATTTTGCAAAGTGGCTCGACATCAGAAGTTACCTATTTAAAATGTGGGGACACAAACCTCCATGGTGAGAGAGACTTGTGTAGGACATCCGGCGTAAAACCTCTGCCAAATTACCTATGCTGATTAATCCTTCAGGAAAAAAAAAAACTAGGGAGCAGCAGCAGTAGAAAGAACAGAAGCAATAATGATGTACAAACCTTGTCAATCAGCTGGACGAACTTGTTATTTAGTCCGATCATGTCATCCTTCTCCCTGGATTTTCCCGACGTGTCGACTCTCTTCGGGGTCGGGACGCTTTTGGTCGGTCCAGAGGTGCCAGGGGTGTAGGTCTGGCTGCTGTAATTTCGGTCTGTGGACATGGTGAGGCTTGAAACGGCCGGCTGGAGACTGCTTGAACAGGTGAGCGGAGGAGACACCCGCAGCCCTGCGGTTCACCTGCTTTTAAGGTGGGCAGGACCACCCATCACCTCCCCAAAACTCCGCGCGCGTCCAATCACAAGAAGACGAGTGCGATATCACGGCGAGAAAAATAAAAAGGTCAACATGAAATACTTGAATTTCAACTCTGAACCGGTTTGTCCAGGAGTGGAGCTGGGCGCCGGGAGCCAATGGCATCTCTGGGGGGGGTGGATTCGTGCGTAAAAACGCAGCTATAAAACCCACCTGTATCCTTGGCATCCATCAGGTGACTCTTCAGCGTGACGCGCTCTGTGTTGTTGCCAGCTCTCTCTCATCCAGACCTTATCATCATGTCTAGAGGCAGTTCTGCTAGTATGTACGGTGGACTCGGGCAAAGGGGCCCCAAGGCGTCCGTGTCGAGCTTGGAGGGGCTGCGTAATGTGCTGCGTAATGAGACGGAGAGAGATTCCGCTCCTGTCCAGCCCGCTGCCGCGCCGACAACTTCCTCGGCTCCGGCCCCTTCCGCCACTCCTGCCCCTCCCGCGGACGACAAGCAGACACTGCGGGGCCTGAATGGGCGGCTCTCAGGTTACCTGGACAGAGTGAAGCAGCTGCATGATGAAAACCGCCTTCTGCAGAAAGAAATCGATGACATCCTGGCCAAGAGGAAAGTACCTGCTGGGCGTGATTGGGATGAAGTCCAGAAACCAGTGGAGGACCTCAAGAAAAAGGTAGGTCTTCAGATTTCTTTGTTTATTCGTTTTTAAAAAATATTTTTGGAATAAGCATGCAAAATTTTCCAATTTCATTACGTTTATTCGAATGGAAAAATGATGCAAGGGTATGCAGTTTGTGTGTGTAATGTGTATATGTTATGTTTGTGAAAAATTTTTGAAAAAGACAATAAACATACTGGCAAAAAAAGCATGCAAAATTTGATATTTCCAATTGTATTTTTAATTATTGCATTCATGCTTTCAAGTTTTTGTAATTAAACAAATTCCTTAAAATAAATCTATTATCATATGTCATGCATTTATCTCCTCAGGTCAAAGACATCACCACAGACAATGCTAAGCTGCTGCTCCAGATTGATAACACCAAACTGGCCAATGATGACTTCAAGAACAAGTGAGTGTCATGCAGTCCAGACAAAGGCTCATATAACATAGCATTTGCAGCTAATAATTGAAGCTCCTTCTGCTTCCTTCAGGCTGGATGATGAGATAAAGGCATGCAAAGAATTAGAAAAAGACCTGGAGAATCTGAAGAGGGTCAGTGATGATACCAAAATAAACTGTGAGCAGACCAAGAAAGAGATTGATATGGTGAAGGATGAGCTCAATCGCATCAAGAAGGAGCACAAGGATGTGAGGCTGGAAACCAGCACTTCTATTACATCTAACAAAACCATGTTGTATGAAATTTGAAGGAAAACTTGTTATTGTGATTCTTGCAGGAGGTGGATTCTCTGCTTGATAAGATCAAGGACTCAGATATCAAGGTGGTGATTGATTCCCCGAACTCCAACCTGGCTGAGATTCTCAACAAAGTCCGTGAGCAGTATGAAAAAGTAGCCAATAAGAACCTGAAGGAGACAGAGGACTGGTACAACAGCAAGGTACTGAAACTGAAAGTTGGCAACGGTGTGCTTCCTTTGCTTCCTTTATCTCACTTTTTTCATCCTACTTTTCTTCTCCTAGTTTGAAAGCATCAAGGTAGAAGAGGCCCAAAACGTTGAGGCCTTGCAGTCTGGAAAGAACGAGCTCAAGGACCTGAAGAAGCAGAAGCAAACTCTGGAAATTCAGATCCAGGGCAGCCTCAACACGGTAATCACTCACAAACAAATATATTACCATTCAAATACAGCATGTCACCTGTCGTGCTGCCATAAAATGCAACAAAAACACAGCATAATCTCATTACAAGGACAAGTTTGAAGTTGCTGTATTTTGACACATAATCCCTCAACATTTTGCATGTTTTCAACTAATGACACAGCTTTTGGAAAACAGACGTGACTGATCCCAGTTAAGCAGTCCTTGACACAGTTCTCTAGAGGTGTAAAGAACAAATTCTTTTTATTTGGCAGCTTAGGAAGGATGTAACTTCTTGCAGAGCAATTAGTCTCTTCAAAAGCATTCTTGACTACCCTGTCATTTTACTGTGGAGCTGCCTCTTTGAAACTGCAAAAAGCACCACTCCCCTGATAGAAAGGTTTTGAGATCTTGTTTTCTTGACTTCCTTTTTAGATCCGCAATCTGGAGGAGACCCTGAGAAACATCAAAATAGACTATGGTCAACGCATGGTGCCATCCAACAAGATCATTCTTAACTTGGAGGCCGAGCTTAAGGAAGTGAGGTCCCAGGTGGAGCAACAACTGCAAAACAACAAGGACCTGCTGTGCATCAAGATGAAGCTAGAGGAAGAAATCAATAGCTACCAGGAGCTGCTTTCTGGCTTATTCGCTAACCCTGAAGGGTGAGGATGATCACAGCTCAGTGGTGCTTTATGATGGCTGTAGATGCATTCTGTTTACCTCTGAACCTGTTTTAGCTAAAGACACATCCACAGAATTTCTATTTACTCATTGGGCCCCCATATATAGTTAGTCAAATGCAGGACATGTGGCTAACTATAATGTCCCAGGACACTGGGATTAGATTCCAGTGTGAGACCAGTTCAGTTGACCACCTATTTTCAGTGCTCAGTTGCAGTTTTGTTTTAGTTTTAGGCAACAATAGCACTTGGTTAGGCTTAGGAAAAAAATAGAAGCTTTAATAAAGTTGTCAGTGTGTTAAAAACCTTTTAAAAACTCTTGCAAATAATTGTCTTTTAAAATAGACAGGACAGAATGAAAGCAGGAGGTGTATAATGTTTTAATGCATGTTTCATTTTCTAATGTAGCTGTAAAGTTCGATACTATGGGAAAACACCATGCAAATTTTGGCATGGTGTGCTTAGTTCCCACTTGGTGTGTTAGCTCTTTATGCTCTTCTTCCCTAACAGCCTGGAGTTTGATTTAGAGGACGCAGTGCAACAAGGTAAGTGAAGGACATGATGGGAAAAAAACAACAAAATAAAGATCACAATGACTCACCCCATCATGCGTGTTATGAGACCTGATCAACAACATTTTTTATCACCAAAGTAGACTTGGGTCAATTACTGACTGAGGTGCTTTCAGTCTGATATGGCAATCTGGCTCCTCTCCAGCAGGGAACAAAGGAAAGATAACCTTCAGAAGTTGATCCTTGTCTTGATTAAATTTGAAAATAAAAAGTCTAAACCTGAGAGCTAACCTTCACATCACTGAATGACTAGTTTTAAGAAGTGTGCTTACTGGCTTTTTTACCAGGAATTACATGAGAAGATGGATACAAGTCTTATTTCAGTCCTTTGAATGCTATCAGATGATGGCAGTTTAGCACAAAGAAAGGGAATAAGGAAATGGCCAAGTAGCACCAGGAAGTTTTTTTTAAAAAATCTGCACAAAAACAAAATTTTAAAACATTTGTGGCGTTTCTAAAATCTTATTAGTTTGACTACAACTATAAAACTAACAGGCTGCTGTCATTTGGTTTACACTGAAAGGGCAGATATAAGATTGGCTTCAAACTTCTCATGTAATGCTCGGCAATAAAGAAAGTAAGCATATTTCCCAAATTTTCAAAAGCATTCCTTTAAAGCTAGCCACACCCCTATAATACACTAAATCACTGTCATGTTACACGCTGTAATTGCATGCAATCACACCCAATTTTAACCCTACATGATAATTAAAACTGTAATGATTTTCACATTCGGATCACTCACCGAAAAATTGTTTATTGATTCTGATTCTCCAGCAAAATCATAAACATATGAAAGAAACTAACAAACTAAAAGGATGAAAAGCATATTTGCAACCTCTAAAATATGTCTTTTTGTTCACAGATCAGAAACTAAATAATGCCATGGTGCCCCAACAGCAGGAAGTGGTGAAAGAAGAAGCCCCTGTAAAGCAAGAAAGTGCTCCCTCTGACCAATCAGCTCCTGCCAAAGTGGAGGAACCCCTCATCCAGGCTGAGATAGGCACTGGTGCCAAAAAAGCAGCTAAAGCTAGCAGCTCATCTAAAAAGAAAAAAAGCAAAAAGTCCAAAACTAAGAAGGATTCATCCTCTTCCTCCTCTTCTTCTTCTTCTTCTTCTTCTTCTTCTTCTTCTTCTTCTTCTTCCTCCTCCTCCTCCTCCTCCTCCTCCTCTGAGTCTGAGAAGGAAGATGAAAAGTCCGAAGTTCAGGGTGAAGAGGCCACAGATTGATCTATCATTGAGTGCCCCCTTGTTCTTTTCTGTTACTCAGCCAAGTATCTGATTAAAATTGCCTCCTGCACTGTTACTTCCAAACCTGTCAAGTCACTTTGAGGTGTTGTTGGTGTATGTTCTCAACTATCTGTGAAATAAATACATGTGGTTTTGAAGGAGAAACGCCCAGCAGTGTTTTATTGACTTGTTCTTTCATACGTGAATTATATTGCAATTATTTCTTTTGTATCACAAAGCACAATGTTTTCTAAGAAGGCCCACATCATAAGATGCCAGCAGGCATGTGGAAAGCTTGTGGATTAGACCAACTAATTTGAATAGAAAACAATAAACTGGATTATAAATTGACACAAATTTTGATCATGACTATATCTTTTTGCACCAGGTAACATCCTCACCTTTTTATGCCAACCAGTACTTCAAACCCAACTATAATACTTGCAAATGTGGCCTAAAAACACTAAAAAACAGACCTCTCACTCATCTGAAAATTAAATGCATGAAGATGAACAGAAAACTGGGTGATTAAAAGTGATTAGTGGTTGAAACATCTAGCGTCTACTACTCCAAGACAGTAATAAATGCAAAAACTATCAGACTGAACTATTTTATATTTATTTTTATATATCAATAACATGTAACTTCGGTCTATTTAAATGAACAAACTGGTGGTGTAAAAGGATACTTAAGTGACTCTTAGCTGATTTAAGACATACACTCCCCAGCCTCATTAGTTCAACTGCTCCTGAATGCAAATATCTACTTAGCCAATCACATGGCAGTAACTCAATGCATTTAAGCATACAGACATGGTCAAGACATCCTGTTAGAAGTTTAACCTGAATGGAGATTAACCTGAAAGGTGATTTGAGTGGACTTGAATGTGTCATGGCTGGTCTGAGTATTTCAGGAACTACTGATCTACTGGGATTTTCCTACAAAACCAACTCCAGAGCATCTTTGGCATGTGGTGAAAGCGGAGATTCTCATCATGGATGTGCAGCTGACAAATCTGCAGCAACTGTGTGATGCTATCATGTCGAGATGGACCAACATCTCTGGGGAATATTTCCAGCACCTCGTTGAATCTGTGCCGCAAAGAATAAAAGCAGTTCTGAAGGCAAACGGGGGTCTAACTTAATACAAGCAAGATGTATCTAATGTGTATTGAATGTAACCCTTCAAAACTGAAGAAAACTGGATTAAATACACGATAAACTTTTATTTTATACAGCCATGTGTCCCCAAACAGCTTTGTGTTTTCTGTCTTGGCTGTTATATGAGGATACTAAACAAAAATCTCTAGGTAGTTACACACGTGGACAAAATTGTTGGTACCCTTCGGTTAATGAAAGAAAAACTCACAATGGTCACAGAAATAACTTGAATCTGACAAAAGTAATAATAAATAAAAATTCTATGAAATTTAACCAATGAAAGTCAGACATCGCTTTTCAACCATGCTTCAACAGAATTATTTAAAAAAATAAACTCATGAAACAGGCCTGGACAAAAATGATGGTACCCTTAACTTAATATTTTGTTGCACAACCTTTTGAGGCAATCACTGCAATCAAACGATTCCTGTAACTGTCAGTGAGACTTCTGCACCTCTCAGCAGGTATTTTGGCCCACTCCTCA
>VUQH01003277.1:0-16430 GCA_015106775.1 Etroplus canarensis
ACTATGCTTAACTGGCCAGCAAACTCGCCTGACCTGAACCCCATAGAGAATCTATGGGGTATTGTCAAGATGAAGATGAGTGACACCAGACCCAACAATGCAGATGACTTGAAGGCCGCTATCAAAGCAACCTGGGCTTCCATTAGACCTGAGCAGTGCCACAGGCTGATTGCCTCCATGCCACGCTGCATTGATGCAGCAATTCATGCAAAAGAAAGGCCCAACCAAGTACTGAGTGCATAGAAATGAATATACTTTTTAGAAGCCTGACATTTCCATTTAAAATACCCTTTTTTAACTGATCTTATGTAATATTCTAATTTTCTGAAACACTGAATTTTGGGTTTTCATTATCTGTAAGCCATAATCATCAAAATTTCAAGAAATAAAGGCTTGAAATTTTTCACCCTGTGTGTAATTAATCTATATAATATATGGGTTTTACTTTATGAAATGAGTGACATAAAATATTGAACTTTTTCTCGATATTCTAATTTTCTGAGATGTACCTGTATGGAACTAGTTGAGTGTGAGGAAGTGTGACAATGGTTGCAGGATGTAGCAGGACTGTCGTTTAAAGCCTCAAGTTCAGTATTTTGGCCATTAAGGTCTTGGTCTTTTCAAACAAAATGTCACGAGTGAGACATGGAAATGATGGAGAAGTTGAGAACACTGTATGCTCCTAAAATAGCCACTTGTCAGGTACAAGGTAGCCACACCCTAAAACATTTAATTTAAAATGCTTTTACATTTTATTCAAAAGGCAACCAAAATTAGAAAAACAACAGGAAATGTTTACTAAAGTATTACATCAAATGAGCAGCAGAATTCTATACAATTAGACTTTTTTTAAACCAGAAGATTTGCCACCTGCTAACATGTTCTCACTTAAATCCCATCACATACTGATATGTGATCAGGAACCCCTTCTTGTGATATTTTAACCTTCAGGGGACTCAGTGTCATTTTCCCTCCAGCATCCTTTTACTGTGGAAGGAACAACAAAAACCTAAATGTGTTAGGAAGTAGGTGAAGGCAATGGATGGCACAAACGCGCCACCTTAAAGCCAAACAAAACAAGACCACAGTTTGGCTCTTGTCTAAGACTGCTCTTTTTACACTTTCATTTTACTTTTACTTGGTCTTTTCTGTTGTTTGCTTAGAGTTAAGTTCTAAAACTATGTGGTAGGAAATGGTTTGGGTTAAAGTACACACTTTTACAATGTTAAACACATGTTAAAAGGCAAACTCCCTTCAACAAAAAGCTCCTCTGAAATTTTCTTGGTGAACATTGTTACACTCCCTGAGACAGTGGTGACACCAGCAGAGGCCTGTTCACAGTTTAATCTGTCTATTTCAAATGTTGATTCATTCCTACTGACTGTAAGACTTCCCTGCTGTTAAAAATAAGTAAGCTAAAAGGAGAATCCAGAACACCTACTGGCTCTGACCAAGCATTAGATGGGGATGACTTGGTTATCAGAACACAGTTCCCCCTGTTGACTACTAGAAAGAATGCAGATTTGGCATTTACACATTGGCCTGACTTTCAGACTTTTAGACTAAGTCCCCCTTTTATATTCAGTCTGAGGTTCACTAACCAAACACTAACCAGTTACATGCTTTTCCTCTTTTGTTTAGCACTGGTACCTTCTTTTATGCTGGTCTGGTATAATGCTATCCACCATATGTAACTGTGCATAATGGATTAAAAAAAAACGTATCTAATGGCTCTTGTTTAACCTGACCGACTGCAAAGAGGGGTATGATTTATAAATATTTTGGAAACTTTGAAACTACAGTGGAAACGAGCTGTGAGATCAAACCCGATGTATGATAACAACAGCAAATCATTTTCCTTTTTCCCATCTAATGACACCAGAGGAACATTAGCATTCAGCTGGTCAAACTGATGAATGTAAGTTCAATATTTACTTTTCTTGTTCTCAGTGTTGGGTAATTTTAAGTGAACTCATCATTATGACAAACTTTTCATATATAATTGGGTCCATAATTTTTGGGACAATGACACATTTTAAAAAATTTTGCCTTTGTACACCACCACAGTGGCCTGCATTAACTGTTTTGGAATTACAGCCATTCTATAGACAGTCCCCAATTTTAGAACCTCAAAAGTAATGGGACAATTGACTGACAAGCAGTTTCATAGCCAATGAGGCCTGTAACTTCATTATTTCATGACAAACTATGGCGATAAAGAATATGAAGTTGATTCTGATTGTTGAATTTGTATTTGGTTCACTTAACCTCTAATATGAGGTCCAAAGAGATGTCGAAATGAAGGAGGGCTTTATTAGGCTGAAAAGCCAAAATTAATCTATCAGAGAGATAGTAAAAACTTTAGGAGTGGCCAATTCAACAATCTAGAACATTCTTAAAAAGCAGGAATGCATTGGCCAGCTCAGCAACACCAAAAGCCTGGAGGATTATAGAAGACAACTAAAGTGTATAATCACAGAATTCTTTCCTTGGTTACGAAAAAACCCTTCATACAGTAATATCTAGCCTAAAGTTTTCTGATTCTAAAGCAGACAGGCTTATCATTGTCTACAATCAAGAGGCTTTGTGAATATAAATACCAAATGTAAATATAAGGTGCAAATCAGTGGTTACACTCAAGAACACGAAGGCCACATTAGATTTTGAAAGAAAGCAACTAAACAAGCCAGCCCATTTCTGAAAAAATCTCTGTACAAATGAAACAAAGATGAACTTGAACCAGAATGATGAGAAAGCATGGAGAAGGAAAGGAGCAGCTTGTGATGTGGAGCATACCACACAATCTGTCAAATATGGTGGAGGCAATGGCATGGCATGGGCATGTCTGGCTGACAATGGAACCAGGTCACTAGGGTTTATAGAGGATGTGACTGCTGAAAGAAGTAGCAGAATGAATTCTGAAGAGTACAGGACTATATTCTGCTCAGAATCAGAGAAATGCTGTAAAACTGATCAGACAGTGCTTTACAGTGCAAATGGATAAAGACTCAAAGAATACTGCAAAAGCAACCCAAGAGTTTATCAATGCAAAGAAATAGATATTCTTCAACAGCCAAGTCAATCCCCTGATAACAACCCGATAAAGCCTGCTTTTCAGTTACTGAAGACAAAACTGAAGACAGAGAGATGCACAAAAAATCAGCAAATGAAGGAAGCTGCATTGAAGGCCTGCAGAACATCTCAAGGCAGGAAACACAACATTTGGTGATGTCCAGGGGTTCTAGACTTCATGCAGTTATTGACTGCAAAGAATTTTCATCCTAATACTAAAAGCCATCCTTATACCTAAATTTATGTTAGTCTGTCTCATTGCTGTTGAGCCTCTGAAAATGGGGGACTATCTAGCACGACCCATTTGTTAAACACTTTGAATTAAATCTGAAAATCAGCACTTCAACCATGGCTGTTTGATATAAAATCCACGGTGGTGGTGTACATAGGAAAATTTGCTAAAAAATATGTCATTGTTCCAAAACCTATAGTACATTTAGGCATATACTGAATTATTAATATTTTTTCCATGTTAAACATGTATTCCCGGTCCTTTTTATGTGTACTTTCACCATTTAAAAATTTTAATAAATAAAACATTGGCAGATCCAGTTTACATTGGGTGAATGCTGAGTTTCAGACCCTGACCATAATGACCTTTGAACTGTGGCCAAGCCCGTATGTCATCTAGACATGAGCATAACAGGCATGCGAGCTGAAACAAATTACTATTAACAGAATGTCCAAAAAAAGAAAAAAAACTTACAAGAGCTCAAAGCCCCAGCTTGTGGGCTGCAAAACCTTTCTTATTGCTGCAGGGAAGAAAAGAAGGTTGTGAGCAAAATGCGCTCAAGGGTAAGGATAAAAGCAGGAGGGCAGGAGTTTCAGGGTAACAGGGGCGATTGGATAATGAGGCATGGGGAGAACAAGGTAAAGTCTGAGGATATCTTAATCTTCATTCCAGTTTTCTAGGATGAATTCCCTTTAGGCAGGTGGCGCTGCACACACACACACACACACACACAAACACACACAGAAACACACACATAAACATGGATGTAATGTGAATAATTATTGTGTCCTAGATGCACTGTTAATGTTGCCTTGCACATACTAGCTGCATAAGACAGCAAATTGATTGATGTTACCCCTCTCTTTTAAGGATTGCATACAAAGCAATTTCCACTTTAGAATCTGAAACTCTGGATTTAGAGACAAAGCAGGGAAAACAATTCAAATAGAGTGAACAGAACCCAAGCTTAGATTAGAGCTGAAATGATTATTCTATTAATTGTTCAGTTCATTCACAGAAAATTACTCAACAATATTTTTTTACAATGGATCATTCATATAATATTTAAGCAAAAATGCCTCATTCTCTTTGAGCTAGTCGAATGTGTATGCTACTTTCCTGTTTTATTTTTATGTAAACGGAATATCTATGAGTTCGGGATGGTTGGCTGAACAAAAAGGAAAGTTTTTTAATCTGTCACCACAGGCAGTCTGAAATTGTGGTGACCATTTTTTGGAGAATTTTTAGAGCAAGCCCTTCATTGAGAAAATATATCTTTTTGGATAATCTGCGTCAGCATGTGCACAATGCAGAACAAAAAAAAAACATGCTGCTGTAGTATGTATAATAGCTAAGTCTGCGCATGCACAAAAATGCTAATAAATAAGGTGGGACCAGATTTGGCCTCATCTCTGGAACCTTTATCACTCCATCACTCTGTGGCATCTTTGTCCCTATTCTATAGGTTCTTTCATGGAAGGTGCTCCAATGGCATTTCTGCTTTAGTTCCACCAGACCATTCCAAGGTCCGCTTCACACGTTTCTCTGCTTGTTTGCATCGATATGCAGTCTCTGTTCCTAAAGCCAATACTGTGAGGTACTCTTCTAGTTTCTTTCCACGCACCGCCTCACTTTGGAACTCGTTACCTGCATCCTGCTTCCCCTATAGCTATGACTTGGCACAGTTTAAACACAACATAAACACTCATCTTTCTTCCTTATGATATCCTATGCTCCTACACTACTGTTCTTCTCTTTCACTAGTTTTAGCCCTCACCTTTTGAGTGGCCTTTCGGGCCTTGTGTTGGGCAACTTGCATAAAAAAAAAAACCAGACAAATTTGCATTAAAAAATTTTACACGCATTATTATGTAAATACTATCTGTGCCTATTACCATTCAAACTAATCAAATAGCCACAGATTGCAGCAAAAACTGCTTGGGATCGCAAAAAGTATACAAACATGCCAACGTGCAAACACACAGGCACACGCACACACACACACACACACACATACACACGCACTGTAATCAGCTGTGGGTCAGTTAGTTCATTTGTCCCTGGTTGTAGCCCAGTGTAGCTCATGTGAAAATGGAGGAAGCAAGAGATTGGCTGTGTAGCTGGGGAAAAAAAGAACAAGATGAAAGGATGCTTGGATGTTTTTTCAAATTCCGAGATCAAGCTGATGAGTTGTAGAACCCTGCGGCAGAGCCGACATGATAAAAGAGAAACAGAACACTCCTTCCACATGTGCTGTATGTGTCTACATAAAGGGTGTGTAGATATTTACAGATATAAATATTGAAGACTGAAATAATATATGAAAATTATATAATGTTCAATATGTATAGACATGTGGCATGGGCAATATACAATAAAAGACTAAAGGAAGAAACATTAGTAAAATTATCAAAAAATGCTGCAGGAAAACACTAGTAGGACAGAATTTTTTTTCAAGGAAGGGATAACCCAGCAACATAGACAGGTAGAGTATAAATGAAATGTCGGAGTAAGTCAGAAGAAACAGAATCGAAAGAAGATCAAAACAAAAGATGAAGGAAACCTGAATACTGAAAAAGATGGAGGTCGGAGAGGTGTAAGAGCATGGAGCCACTGCACTGCTTAGCAAGCGACAGTACTAGAGAGGCAGAATGAGAGAGGCAAAGAGAGTGAGCAAGTGTTAAGCCCTGCATCGCAGACATGCGTTACAAATCCCCAGGGAGCTGGTGGCAGATCAGTACAGGATCAATCTGCTGCACCTCAGCAGGGACATAGAACACTCCTTCAATTCCCACACACCATTCATGAGTGTGTGTGATCATACTGTAAGTGTGTGAAACCCTGTGCATGTGTGTGAACATGTAGGTTCAAGTGAAGTGACTTAGGACTTTGGGGGGGTGGATGCTGTAGCAGATAGGAGAGGTGAAGAAGGTGGGAAAATGGCAGGAGTCCAACAGTAACTGCAGCATTGGGTTTAGATATGGATACAAACCAAAACTATCTGCTGTACAACTTCAAGATAAAAGCATAGTTGAGCAGCATGCACTTAATATAATGTATACTTAATCAAATAAAATTTTTATTCTTGTATTTTGCATTTACAAAAGCGCTCAGTAGCAAACTACATCACGGCTGGCATCTAACTGTATACAGCTCTAAGATAAATTATGAGACATCATGCAAGTGATAGAAATATCACATGGGAGATCACAGATCAGTTTATCCCCCTCTACTTTCCCATCATAGTCATTAGAGAGAAAAGCACAACGCTGACCTCAGATCAGTGTTTGGGGACACAATGATCCAACTGCCTGTAACTCAATCTTATTAGAGCGTTAAGTCATTACTGCATGTACACACAGAGGCCTCACAATGCAATTAGCCATTAGCCCATCACACTGACAAAGCATGGCTAATTAGCAGATCGCAGGCACACAGAGAGCAGACCAAAACATATTTAAGATCCCTCAACACTCTTGCAAAATATCATGTGTCAGGTAATATTTAGATGTTTTTCTTCTCACTTTACAGTGTGGTATTTTTGAATAAATTTTAAATTATGAGAACCAGATAAAAGATTTTCAACCAAGGATGATGGAAGTTAAAACTATTTCAAAATCAGCTGCATATAACTTTCTGTTTTCCATCTTTTTTTGTTTGTCTTTTTATGATAATAAATTCTGTCCACTGGGCTTAAAAATCCAAAAATATCACCCTACAGGGTCTATAGTTTACTTACTAGAAGGTTATTTTCACGGCCAGGTCTATTATGTGTATACTCTGTTCTGATCAGCAAAAACACATCTGTGTATTATAGTACAAATAGAACTGGTCAGGTGGCTCTGACTTGTCTGCTGTTGGCTGAAGTTGAGGGTTGAGGAAGAGTATTAGGTGTGTTGCTCTTTTTGAGGGCAAAAGAAGTGGATTATGTTAGGTCAACTCCAGCCAGATCAAAGCAAAAGTCTGACAGGAGCTGAGAAACCTCTGAGGAAAAATATGCTATCAAGCATGTGCATGCACACACACGCATACACACAGACACACACACTTTGTCAGGACAGCCTGTCAGAATGCCAAAGAAACTACTCTTTGAGCTCTCCATAAATTTACTTTGAAGGAGTTCTGACTGAGTAATAGCTTGTATGGAAAATACTGTCACAAGATAAAACACACTCACACACATGCCATATTCCACAAACACAATCTCTGAGCCCCTTATTAATGAATGCATTTGAGACAACAGAATTGGAAGGAAACACAGCACCACTGACATTAATTAAAGAGAATCATATTTTATGAAGCAATTCTCAGGAAGTAAGTGCAGCACTGACCCTCCAGCCCCACCCCAGACAGACAATGTCAAATAAACTAACACATTTAAATTAGGGCATAGACCAGACCAGTCTGGGCTAGGAGCGACATCACCCTACTAGCAACCCGCCTTAGCAACCCATAAGTAGGCCTGTAGTGTTGGCAAGGTTACTAGAGCAGAACTGGGCCTTGTACAATGTTGAAAACACACACACACACAAACACACACACACACACTGGTTGCTGTGGGTATATGTGCCCTGTCACTGTGGTAGAATAAGCTTTTTGTGAAGCGACATGCAGACCCTAGACCCGATGAATCTAACGTGTGACACTCCGGTATTTCCGTGATATAATTCATGGCCGATTCAGCCAATGAGGACCCTGTTTGAATTCAGGAGCACCACACGTATTTGTTCCCAGGTCACAGGTCAACAGACTGAAGGAATAAGCTTGAGATCCCATCAGGATCTTTTCCAAACTCAGGCACTAGACAAGCCTGAAGCACACTGTTCTAGGCTGGACTGGACTGTTGAACGCATGCCTTTTGAGTAAAACAAAAATCTGATTAATCAAAGCAGATTAGGGCAACAGGGTAAATCAAAGGAAGAGCAAGCAAACCAGGGAAAACAAACTAAACCTGGCTATTCAACACAGGAATTGATTAGAGTGCAAAGATTAGAGTGCAAAGGACAGTGCAGCACTATACAACAAACTCAAGAGATCAACAGCTTAATTTGACCTCTCAGGGTAACCAAACCTCCGAACCAAATTTTAAACAAAAGAGGCTTTTATTAAATAAAAGTAACTATAGAATGTGTTTGTGTGTGATGTGAACTGCATATTAGTTTTTCATAGCTAGACGTCTGCCTGTGTGAAATGATCAGACCACTCAAAGCAATGCTTTAGATTGCAGCGAAGGCTAGCAGAAGCTGAGGATCATTGCTTGAGTAAAGTGTGAAATGTCTGTTAAAAATGCATGCACAGCAAAGTGTGTGTATGTTTTTAACAGGAATGGAGGGAGAGGAAAAAGAAAGAGAGGAGATCATTACAGAATAATACAGCAGTGGGCGGTTGATGATTGGTGCACATCTGGTGCATATTCATGTTGTGTTGCCTCTCAACATAAACACAAACATTTAGATTTAGAAATATGAAAGTGCAGACAAAGGCTACATTCATTCTGCAGTCAAAAGAGGTCTAAATCAAATTTATTTATCTACTTTTTTGCTGATTTGTGATTCAGATCTGTTTGTGTCGAAGTGTGTGTGTGTGTGTGTGTGTGTGCACGCGCGCACAACCCACATGGAATCTTATCTTTTTAATTATAATTTGGGCCACTGCACACGTGGTGCAAAATTAGATGTAAGTGTCAGGCTGAACAATCAAACTGGAATTCATATATCTTTTGTCACTCCACTTCAGTGTGTTGTCATGAAATTCTTGTGGTGGGGGCACTGGTAGGTATAGTTGAAAAAAAGCCCAAGACATCCTTAATATTTGGATTAAATCTGTTTGAGTGAAGCCATTCACCTCACGTTTCCCACTCCTGTCTTCAACTCCACATCTGTCAAAAGAAACACTGCAGGGCTCCAGTTTTACCTATTTATTGCATCACAATGAATGTGACGTTTCAAGCACCATTGCTGAAGAGGTCTGATGAAAAGCAATGGTTTGAAACGTGACATTCTTTGTGGTGTAATAAATAGGTAAAACTGGAGCCCTGCAGTGCGCAAGCTGTTGAATCTTTTCTTTTGTTGTATGCTTGATTTTAGCACCTGTCCCTTTTTGGCATGGATATGCATGTATTTTTCTAGCTTGTATGCAACCACACATCCATAAACATCTCTTCAGAGAAGCAGCAGCCACGGCTCCACAAAAAGTCGTAATTAAGAAGTTAGATCTCTTTCTTGTCATCTTAAAGACTGTTAACATCTGGTTACAAATTTCCCAGTTTCTACTGCTCATCAGCTTATTAATGTAACTGTAAATGTTGTTGTCACTGTCCCATCTATACCGGAAACTCAATTTGTTCTACGCATGTGTGAAAAGGCCAAACCAGAAACCCAAGCTGTTGATTCCTATCTTGATTTATACGCTGCGTGACTGCAGTATGTAAAATGCCTTACAGAAGTATGAGAAAGCAATTTCTGACAGATTCCAGGATTAAAATAAAATTTCAATTTTGATTTTACTAGTTATTAAAAGTAAGATTATGTTTTTCTCAATATAAACATTTTTTCTTGCTGTAGTTAAAAATCTCTAATATATGGAATTAATTTAATAGAAAATTGTACTCCCCTTATCAAATAAACTCTGCCCTTGTAAAGAAAAACTTGCATTAGTTAAAGAAACAATATTTGGTAAATAAAATACATTTTAAAAAAGAATTACATATGTGTGATTATGTAAATGGTGATAAAATGTTTATTAGTTTAATGGTACTGTAAAAGCGACTTTAAATATATTTTTATCAGTGTGTATGTCTAAAGATACATTCAAAATAACAAGATGAATTGTGACCTCTCCTTTATAAATTTCTGCTTTCAGGGAAAAAATCTCACTAAAACGCACTGTGAGAAGAGTGTTTTAAGAATAGAAGAAATTAACTTTAACAGTCAGATAAAAGAAGACCTTGCACAAACAAGCAAAAACATAATGTGCACCTTTCTTTGCAACACTGATATCGATGTGATCATGATATACAGATGTCAGGTAATAGCAGTTCAGTAATTTTAATCTAACACAAACAAGAAAACGATTCTTTTTCATCTGTATCAGTGACAGGAATTATGGAAATTTTCATGTATGTGTAAAAAAAAAATTGTGTTTCCTTGTACAGAATGGGTAGCAATAGTTGCTTTTAGCAACCGCGTTTTCTTTTTTACAGTAGCATTCTACCTGTCAAGCCCTTAGGTTTACCCCTTTTAGCATGCAGGTCATTCGCACTGGAATCTGATTTCAGCCAAATGAAAAAATCAATATAAACAGCCAAATCAAAAAGAAAACAAACAAGAACAAGAAGTACAGTCTGAGACTGCATACTGCTGTCATGGTAGAACAATCCTTAAATTTCTATCTTTTCCTCAGGTAAAATAGTTCTATGTTTTGTTTTGTTTTTTTATACATTTGTTATTTAATTTTGCTGACAATAAAAACATGCCCTGATAACATGGAGTCACAGTAATGTACTTATTAGTTTAAGAATTATTAAAGAAAAGTAAAAGTCCGGTAAGGGCAGAACTTACACATGCCGTTTTGCAACTGAGTCTGCATTGTCTCAGCAAAGAGCTGGTATTGGTTACATGTCTTCACCACTATTAGTTACTTTCCCATAGTTTCACATGTGTACCCACCAAAATTTTGTATAATTTGTATCCCAGGATGCAGAATGATACCCAGATCAGTTTGGGATAATTTCTTCAAGTTGATATAGAATTTTTTTTTTAATTATTTCTTTCATTTATTTGCTGTTAAATTATGCATAATGGCAAATTTTGCCCTATCCCACAATGTGAAAGAATATGTTTTTAAAAATTCTAGATCCAGATTGACTCCAAAATTTAATCACTTCTAAACTGGGCCAAATCTCACCACTGGTAAAATTTTCGTGGCTATCCCTCCACAACTTTTTGTGCAATCACGCTAAAAAACAAACAAACTGAACCAAAAACATACCCTCCTTAGCAGAACAAAACAGACAGACGTGAGCAATAAAACTAAACTGAACACTGAAGCTTGCAGTGTGAACATAGGCAGAGAACATTTGTCCCAACTGGTTTCAGGCTATCAGTGATATAAAGCTGAAAGGATAACATCCCAAGCAGCACAAATAGATGACTGAAAGATTAGGTGATCAACTCAGTATCAACACTCATAGCCATTTCAAGCCAAGCCAGTCCAGTCTAGATCAGCATTAACAGCAGACATGTCACCAGCATGCTGCCTCTTTTTAAATATTTCAAGTCCTATTTCTTAAGGTCAAGACTGAGCTATGCAGAGGGAAGCACAGCAGATCTTTGGGGAAAGTGAAGGACATTATGCTATATGACCCAGCAGGCACCAGGTGGTGGTGGTGCAGAGGACACCATGGCAACGCCATGAAAATGCCATGGCAACACCATAGCAACTGTGGCCCCATTTGCTCGCTGGTGGTGTGGTACAGCCCAGACTCGCTACAGTGGTGTGGTCGTCAGATACACACTTCAGTCACATCAGTAATATCAACATTGTTCATAATTATTTTATCAATCAATTAATTGATCATCATCATCATCATCATCATCAACAATCAGTCAAAAGGAGCAAGAACACAGTATCTACTGGTCTCTGTTTTTTGCTAAGTGAGAGACAGAGTAATGAACTGATTTAAAAAACGAAAGTGATCAAAGGAAAAAACAAAGGTCAATGGATGGGTTAATTAATAAAGAGATGTGATCACCATGTGATGCAAGGGGAGAGGTGGAAAGTGTTCATCCCTTGTTAATAAAAACCAGGAGAAGAAACTGCAGAGGAGAGCAGTAGAAAGTAAAAGAGATGGCAGACTGTGTGAAAGAAGCATACTGATGTGTAAAAGCAGTGAATGTCAAAAAGTAATGTTAGGTAGTACTGTAGAGGAGTGACAGACTGATAGCTATAGTAGATACAGATGAATAGAGAGTTTAGACTTTTACTTGTCTTTTTTGTCACAGGCACTAATGTCTTCACAGTCATATAGGAGGAATCAAAATTCAAAAATGATTTCAGTGTCTAGAATCGCTACAAAGCTAAAACATTTAAAACTATTTCATCTAACACTTCCTCCAAATATACCAAACTTAACTAATATATATATATACCTGTATGTATATATATGTATATATTTATTTGTACATATATATTTCTTTATAGATAAATGATAGAATTCAAATGATAATTGAATACAATAAAATATCTCAGTTAAATCACAGTATAACATGGTACATTCTCAAAAACATAGTATATTTTAATATATTCTTTTTTCTCAGCATACAATAAAATAAGTAAAACAAAATAAGCCAGAGGGTTTTTAAGAGTCATTTCTGTTCATGCAGTCACAGACTTAAGTATTAGTGCCTCAACAGAAATCAATAATGCTCAATGACATACCAGGTTTAAGCCCTCTTGATTGGTTGAAAATAACTGTGTTCTAGTACACAGGAAGCAGTCAAACTGTTGATGTGGTTTCCACTGTTGGGGTGCAGAGTAAAGCGAGCTTCCTATTCCACTGAAAGGTGGCTATCCTGGGTCCTAAGCATTTGCTAAAATTGAACTACACAACCCTCCCACCACAAACCTTTGAGATTTCATTCAGCTAAACATGCAATGATTCTGGGGCTTTCCAAAGAACGGGAAATGGCAAAAGCATTTCTCTAAAAACAGCGACAGATTGTTTTAAAAATTGCCCCACACAGACTTAGAAAAAAGCAATCCATGTGCAGATAAAAGTTACAGTCTGGCCTCATTGAAAGGCAAAGGAGTTAAAAACGGGAAGTGAGAAGGTCAACTAACCCTTCGATCTGTGACAACATGCACAAACAACGCACAGCCCCTTACATAGCGGCTCACCCCCACCCCCCCACCCCTTCTAGCCATTATCAACAGCATCCAAAAAGCTACAAAGTCTAAAAGTAGGTGTTCTTTTGCTACATCATGTCAAAGCTACATTCAACTACAATAGAAGAAGAGCTGGGCTGTGGCTGGTCTTAGTGTGAGAGATGAGGTGGATTATGAAAATAAAGAGTCTATATGCACTGCATTATTGGCACAGTTTACACAGTAGATGGCTTTTTGCACAGCTCACAGAAGGCGCAGTACTACGCAACTCTACTCGTTAACAGGTAGCTTTTCATATTCATATTGGTCAGCTGATGCTTTGGACTTAATATTTGATCACAATCATATCTGACCAAATTAGATGAAATTTGTCCTACCGATATGGAACACCCGACTCTGAATAAAACAAGTTTTCTAATTTTAAAGTAGAGATAAAACTATGTGTCAGATGCAAAAACAAGTACTATTGCATCCACGTCACACTGGAGATGAGAATATTGCTCAGAGTCAAACAGTCATCTGATAATCTTCTTCTTCTTCTTCTTGATAACAGGAATTATCAGTTCAGTGTAATCAATTCAGTGAAGTGTCGGTTAGAGTAGGTGCACCTCAAAACATTCACAGTATATTGTTCAGCCTTATTTGCAAAGAGGAAATAGTCAATGCAGGAAATTTCCTCAGCACAAGTGTCTTGGTACTTAAACACTGGTTACAGTGAATTTTATTCTGCATTACAGCAACATGACTTAACATCAAGTGAAAAATTACATCCGTAAACTATGGTACCTGGAGGTTGTGCATTCACAACTGTGGCACGCATGTCTGAAAAAATACAATGAGGAATTGTGCTTTTGATAATCCATCATCTACAAACTGTGCCAAGGTACAATAGAGTAACATAAAATCACATCCTAAGAGAGCTTTTTTCAATACACTGGCCCTATTTTTAATTCTCCTCTGCTCATCTGAATAAATCCTGACAGGCCACTTTCACAAAAGTAATAAAGTTTATAGCTAAACACCCCTCGCTCTCTATCATGTAGCTACAATTACTAAACCTACCAGAAGCCTCTTGCACAATTGTGTCAAAAGCTTATTTAAATATTATGCAGCCATCTAGTGCCATTTACAGATATTGCACCAATCATCCCCTTGATCCACTTAAACAAGGGTGAATTATGCACACATGTGGAAAGAAAAGATGGAATTTTATCTACGAAGATAACTCGCAAACCAATCTTACTTAAAAGTTCTTAAGGTAAATTTGGCACTGCTACTGAATCATTCCCACTTCCAACACTAGCCACATCCAGCCTCCTCTTTATTAAAACACTAAAACAATCAGATATTGACAGAATAAAAAAGAGGAGATGGGAAGAAAATTTTGAATAAGAAAGCAATAAGAAAGAAAAGACAGACATAAAGGAAAATCTGCTACATGTCTTTTTTGTTCTTATTGTGATTTCTCTTTTTAAACTCCAGTTTGTTGTTCAAATACGTTGATACTCAACTGTGTTCAAGCATGACAAGCTCCAACAAGGAGGAGGAGAAGCTGTTCCTGTTCACTCTGATTGGTTAAAAGGGTTTCTAGTAAAATATGACATCACGTAGATGGTCCTGGGGTAGAGCTAGATGGGTCTGATGGTGTCATGAGGTCAAAGGGCAGGTAGGTAGCACTGTCCTCACTGCCCAGTGAAGATGATCAGGCAGACAGTGCATGAGAGAAGTGACTGCATTGCTTTTAATATCATCTGATTTACAAAAGGGAAGAGGACGGAGTGGTCTCTCCATCACTGACGAGCAGTCCTTCAGTCCAGTTCAAAAGCCAACAGCCTAAAAGGACAGGAAGCCAGACTCTCTTGACCAAATTCTGGCATCTTTTGAGAGTAGGTGGGTCTCTCCTCATCCCACTGAGATGTGTTCTCATAGCCAGAGGGAGGGAGACGTTTTGAGCATATTATCTGTGTTCATGTGTCTGCATGTCTGTTTGTTTGTGTGTGTGTGTGTGTGTGTGTGTGTGTGTGTGCAAACATGACATCATTACTCACAGGTTGGAGACTACTGTTATCCACAGTTGTGACTCGGGGAGGGGAGGAGAACCGAAGATGACATCACTAAGCTCATTTCTGAGCAGAGAAGAAGTTCTGGGGCTGCTGTCTCCGATGATGCAGCCTCGCCTTCACTCTCATCATCATGGGAACCATCCAGGTGGACATAGCTCACCCTGGTGTGGCGTCTCACTGTCGCCCTCACTAGAACGCGTACAATGGAGCGGGTAGCAGTAGTGTTGCTCTCACACTGATTCATGTTAGCGGGAGAGCAACTGTCCATAGCAGCTCCAGCAGTGATAGTTGCTAACTGATTACCTATGGTCACCAGGGCAGCCATATCTCTGGTGTCATCCCTGGCTCCAGCTGCCATGGCACCACAGTTCTCAGTAGCAGAGGTGCTCGCTCCCACGTCTCCCTCTCTCCTCTCCCCCTGTCATACCTCGCTCTCCAGGCTAGAAAAGTGGGCCGACCCTCGACGTGAGCACAGACTCTTGGCTTTGAGTGGCAGGTGGGGAGAGTAGAACCTCCGTGGCTGTGGTACAGAACGCAGTCTCTGGTACTGAAGTTTGGCACTGGCTGAAGCCTGAACCTGGGCCTGGCCTGCCATCCCTACCCCTGCTGGTGGTGAGACAGAGGATGACGAGGGTGGAGGTGGAATGGGCATTGGTAGGGAAGTGGGAGACATGGACGGCTGCTGTGGTGGTGACGGTGAGGGCTGAGGCGGATGGTCTGTGGGCTGTGTGCTGAGGCTGAGGTTAGACTGGCTGCCTGATTTAGCCTGACTTGAATCTGGTTTGGGGGGCAGAGGTTTGGGACGAGAGCCCCCGCTGAAGCTGTGGCAGTGGGGGAGAAGCTCTTCCTGGCTATGGGAAAGTGCTGTGGATCCTCTTTTGGAATGGGAGGTGTGTGATCGACTGTGGGGATGTGGATAAGGATGGGGTTGAGGATAAAGGCTACAGGAACACATGGTCGCCCGTCCTGCTTCTTCCCCTCTTTCTCTAGATCGCCCCTTCCTCTTCCCTCCTCCACTCTTCCACTTTTTATCTCCCTTCACAGGAATTTTGTCCATAGACCAGTATCTCCGAGGTGGAGGGAAGGCTGCTGGAGGTGGTGGCCACTGGGAGCCCAACCCCCCACTCCCCCCCCCCCCACCCCCACCAACCCCCCCCCCCCACCCCCAAAAACCCCCA
>VUQH01003280.1:0-13682 GCA_015106775.1 Etroplus canarensis
TCTCCATCATATCAGCAGCTCTCTCCCTTTACCAGTCATAGTCCCTACATTTAAAGTCCCTACTCTCACCTCCACCCTCCTACCTTTCCTTCTCTCTCTCTGCCTCCTGACACGCTTCCCCCCCCTCCCCCCCCTTGGTCTTCGCCCAACAGTAGCATAGTTTCCACCCGGCACCCTGTTGGCTAACGGCCACCGGAGGCGGTCGTTGTTAACCCGGGCCGCGACCGATCCGGTATGGAAGTCGTGTTATGAATCCGCATATTTGATTTGGCACAGTTTTTACACCGGATGCCCTTCCTGACGCAACCCTCACCATTTACCCGGGCTTGGGACCGGCACTAGGACTACACTGGCTTGTGGGCCCCGTGGCTGGTTTTAGTACCCTCAGGTTCTAAATGGTTAAAAAGTGTTATTAAAGGTGATGATAAACATGTCTCTGTCCCATCTTTTGTTAAGTGTGTTACACCTATCAAATTCTGAACTTGTGTATATTTTCAAAATGAAGTGATCAGATGAGATGAGATGTACTTTAGTCTGTTAAAGAAAGGTTCACATGAATTAAAATGTCACAGATTTGAGGTTTTATTCCATTCTGGAAAATATCCCAACTTGGCTGGAAATCTGGTTTGTATGTGTTTTGATATGAATTCTCCAAGAAGTGAGTTACAAAAAAGTAGGTGGACAACAAGCATATTATTTTTAATAGTTACATACAATTTATATTTGCTTAAATATTTATACATGCATAAATGATATTTTGAGAGCCAGATAGAGATATTTGTTTTCATGTAGAAATATGAGCCCACATTGGAAATAATTCTCCTAAAATGTTTAATAATATAATGGTGTATAAAGAAATTATTGAAGATCTCCATTAGAGTGTGCATTTATATCTACAAACTGCACGAGGAGTGTGACATGTTTGCACTCAGTTGATTTTTATTCTCCACAGGTTTTTATGGGAGACCTTGGTCTTTGGATCAGAGGAAAGTTCTCTTCCAATGGTAAGTCTGCCACCCCTCTTTAAGGACATTTGTGCTGTTTGTCTGCAGGCCTGCATGTATTGTTCTGTATGCACAATCTGTGAGCACAGGTGACCATGCACATGTCTCGTAAACCTGGTCAGAGGGGATGCTTTAGTGTTGTTCTTGTTCTTTTCCCAAAGAACAGCATGAGATCAGAGGCCACTGACCTGATGCCTCTGGGCTAAACCCAGATCCATGCCTCTCTTTTAGTGCCAGATACTGTCTTAGAGAAAAATCACTGAGGCAGAATGACTCCATAGCAAAGGGCAGCCTCATCCTAAGTCCTGGGGCTCAGCCATGGGTGACAGCAGGGCGACAGGAGAGGCAGACACCGCATCCTGTTACAGTGAAAGGTTCAAAGACTGCATATGGACCACATTTCTGAGATATTGTGCCTATTGTTAAAATGTATTTGCTGGTTTAAAGGCATTTCAAATGCTGCAGTTGAAAATAGAGAATGAAAGAAGAAGAATAAAGATAAACTAAGGTCAAATTATATTAGATATTAGATCACATTGTTGTACTCCTATATATTGTACTCCTGGCTAAGTATGATTTCATTTAGAGCAGATAGTATTAATATGTCCATTTCGAGCACACAGCTCTGACAGTGGGCACAAAATCCCCGCCGACTCGCTGCTTAAACTTTCTGTTTAGAAGGGGCAGCTGATCAGAAGAATGTAGGCTGAGAGGAGGGGGATGAGCCAAAACACCACGTTTAAAGAAGTGGATCAGCTTAGGAGTTTGCACCTAGGCCCAGTATGCAGTAAATAAGGATTCATTTGAACACTGAATCATTCAAAGCTACTTTAGAAGTTGAAATATTAAAATATAAAGCCAGAAATTAACAGTATACACTCACCAGCCACTTTATTAGGTACACCTTGCTGGTACTGAGTTGGACCCCTTTTGGCCTTCAGAACCAATGACTATATAAAAGATAGTGATGTGGCCCCACTTCCTCCCATTATACAAAACTGAAGCCACAATTTTCCATTTATGGGAGCTGCTATCTTGTGCAGTAGTGATTTAGGGCAGAGTCAACATTTCTAACTTCCACCCACACGCTCTGTGGGCAAGACGTAGAGTACGTCCCCCGAACAGGAATATGCCAGACTGGCAGTCAGAGCTGCCAATCATGAGGTTACGGCCCACTTTTACAGCATCAAATTAGTAATTCAAAACAAACTTATAAGAAAGGAGACCATCTGAACACAATTTTCCATTCCAACACATCCCAAAGGTGCTCTATTGGACTAAGATCTGGTGACTGTGGAGGCCATTTGTGTAAAGTGAACTTAATATCATATTCAAGACGCCAGTTTGAGATAATTTAAGCTTTCTGACATGGCATGCTATCCTGCTGGAAACAACCATCAGAATATGGATACACTGTGGCAAAGGGATGCACACAGCAACAATACATTCCCCCACACCATTAAATTACCACCACCAGCCTTAACTATTGATATAAGACAGGATGGATCCATGCTTTCATGCTTTCAGAAATGCTCTTCCACATTGGTCCTCATGACTGGTTGTTTCAGTCACTGTTGCTTTCCTGTCAGCTCGAAGCATTCTAGACATTCTCCCTTAACCTCAACAAGTGTCACTGGATATTTTCACTTTTTTGAACCATTCTCTGTAAATCCCAGTAGATCGGCAGTTTTTGAAATACTCAGACCAGCCTGTCTGGCACCAACAACAATGCCACATTCAGAGTCATGCATATCGCCTTTCTTCCCCATGCTGATGCTCTGCTTGAACTTCAGCAGACAATCTTGAGTTAGGCTACGTGCCTAAATGCATTGAGTAGCTTCCATGTGATTGACTGGTTTAATACTTTTGCTAAAGAGCACTTCAGCAGGTGTACCTAATTAAATGGTGAGTGGAGGTCCTCTTTAAGTGTCCTAACCTTAGGTATGTTTTGCTGGAGCTCTGCAGTGAGGGAGCCTCTCACTCCACTCTGCCACAGAGTTTGGAGTGATACCAGTTTAGTACCACAACAGGTTTCTGCTGTTAGAATGAGAACTACTTGTCTGGTGGATAAAACCAGATAAAATCAGCATTCTAGATATTTAAATATTCCAAACAACATGGATACTCCAAGAGACAGCAATCACATTTTTAGGCAGCAGGGTTGGGGTTCAAATCTATTTGAATCAGAGCTTAACAAAGCAAAAACAGCCTCTTATTGAGTATGCCACAGTAGTTTTCATTAACAGTTTCATCAGCTCACAAAGAGAGACGAGCTCTTTCAGTACAAATCCGCTCCCAGTGATTTCCATGACAGCAGAGGCAGAATACTAATAGACTATTCTCCAGGACACATTCAAAGCTGCATTTTCTCATCCATTTAGTAAAAATCCAACATGAAAACACCATTAAAGGAACACCACTGTTAAGAATGTGGCAATCTCTTTTCATGTACGTTCACATTTACCTGCCTCGTAGTTGGAAGAAAACCATTTAAATCTTGATCTTAGGTACAAGTGGAACAACATAAATCCCTGTTGGGAGCTGTGACACAGTTGTGCAGTTCAGCAGCCAATAGTCACAGCTGTCTACGTCCCCAGAGAGGGTGGGTCCCTCTGCTCTCGTCTTTCCACTGCTCTTAAATATATGCGCATAATATATAACCAAATCTGTAAGGCACATTGGTTGTGTTTGTAATCGTGTTTTAATAATTCTTTGATTTTTGTAATAAAAGCCTACAGTAAGCAGCTGTAAGTCACGAATGTTTGTCTTGATTTCCAGGCAAACGGTTTGGGAGGATGCAGCAAAGTGGTTGCTTTATGAAAATAATTAATTTAGCTTCTAAAACTTTTGTGTAGCTGCAGCTGAGTGTGTAGGCTCCAGGTTTATTAATAGATGGGCAATTTTAGACTCTGGTGTGGGGTGCAGGCAAAATTCATACGCTGAGCGTTGCGTAAGATTGGCAGAGTAGGGCCATGGATGCGTCTACAGTATGTAATTGTGTGTGTGTGTGTGTGTGTGTGTGACTGTGTGTTTGACGGAGGTAGGTTGCAGCTTTGTGGAGGCGACTTACCATCTGTGCAGGAAGTGAAGCAGAGAGAGAGTGAGCACAGCACACCCACAAATGACAAGAAAGACAAGAGCTTCTCCGTGTACAGAGAGACAAAGCAATGTTCATGCCTGTGTATATGTGTGTGTGTATGAATGATTGAGATGTTTCACTCCTAGTACTATTCTCTATTTATAATTCAGGAGGTCATTTCCTGTAACAGAGGCGGCTTTGGAGACTCTCGATCAATACAGTGGATCTATTTTCTTGTAGCTTGTTGGATTTTTTTTTTTGTTTGTTTTTACCTCCCATCTTCACTGTCATCCCCAAATCCCTCTCTCTCTTTCACTCCATGGGTTGGATGGTTGAAGGATGCGTACTCACTGTCTCAGGTTTTTAAAATCAAATGTGATGTACTGAAGTGGAGATAAAAAATAAGCCAAGACAGAATATTATAGAAAATAAATCAGCTGATTTTTACAGAGCTTGCATTCCTTATTATCATCATGTATTATTTTCTGCTTGCAGACACATCTACCAACATTTTGTGGATAAAAGTACTGGGCCACCTACACGTTACACCTACATGAGCTTTTATGGAATATAATTCTAAATCCATAGGGAATTAATATGAAGTTGATTCCCCCTTTTTAGGCTATAACAGCTTCCACACATCTGGGAAGGCTTTCTACAGATGTTGGAGTGTGTCTGTGGGAAATTTTGCTCATTTATCCATAGAGCATTTGTGAGGTCAGTCAGTGATGCTGGGCAAGAGAGCCTTGCTCACAGTCTTCATACTGGTTCATCTCAAATGTGTTTGATGGGGTTGAGGTCAGGGTTCTGTGGGAAGTCAAATTCTTCCACACCAAACTCATCCAAACATGCTTTATGCACTGGGGCATAGCAATGCTGGAACAGAAAAGGGCCTTCCCTAAACTGTTCCCACAAACTTGGAATCACAGAAATGTCCATAATGTCTTGATAAGCAGAAGTATTTAGATTTTCCTTCACTGGAACAATGGGGCCCAGAACAACTCCAAAAAAACAACCTCACAGCATAATCCTTCTGGTGCCAATCTTTCCAGCACAATGCAGTCAGGCAGGTAACATTCTCTTGACATTCCCCAAACCCAGCGTAATCCGTTCAGCTGCCAGATAGAGAAACATGATTCATTACTGTAGTGGCAATGTGCTTTACACTACACCGTCCAATGCTTGGCATTGTGCTTGGTGATGTAAGGCTTTCATGCCATGAAGCTCATGACAAATAGTTTTGTGCTGAACAACGAACAACGAACCACATCAGAAGGAACTCAGGCAACTAAAAAACCCAAAGCTCCATGTAGAATTTAAATGTGCGATGAGAAAACATGAATTAGGGCAGCCTATCAATAAACAGAAACTACAATAGTAAACAAACTAAACATCCTAAGAAATAAAAAAGCTCTTAAATCACATCCACAAAACCACAGACCATCTCATCTGCATTTTTCCATTTGTAGTCCAACTTTAACTTCCGTTTGCCATGATCCTTTGTTCTGAACCTTACAGTCAATAGCCACCATCATTTTTTCCCTCCCTTCAGTGTCTTACCTTTCACATTTATTGAAATTGCACTTCGTCTTTGCAGTTAATTGCCATGTCTAACAATTTGATGTGCAAAAAGTGAGTTTATATGCAAATGATGAAATAAGGGAATGACTACATCCATTCAGGGCTAAAGATGAGAGTAGAAATGAGGCTTGTGTACATGCAGAACATTTCACAGTGGTCCCGAATTTTAAAAAAAGAGCATCATGTATACTCTGTAGATTTTGTTGTAAATTTACACACAGGTTACACCTCTTAGGGCTTGGAAATCATATTTCAAAATTGGGGGCAATTCCCCCTTAAATGCCACTAACTGGAAGGATTTATACGCTTTTGGTGGGTGGTGAGGGTTGGGGTACTACTTCCAAGCATAATTACAGCTCTCACATTGACTTATTTTTCCACAACAATATTGCTGTCATTTCTGCCTTTTCTCTTTTTTTGCTTGACTTCATGGCGTGCTCTGTTCTTTCCCTGTTCTCTATCACATCACCACACTGTAAATTAAGCTCATTTCACTGTTATAAGCTTGAACCACGGGTGTATTCAGAGCAACTTAACCTGAAACTTTTCTTTTTGCTGGTGCTTACTCAATAAAGGTAGTCGATATCTTCACTGGGATTGTTTTTTTTTTTGTGTTTGAGCTAGTCCTTTCAGAGGGAGAGAGAGAGAGAGCGTCCTGGTCATACGTAGGTCCACCCCTGCAGTGCTCCTGGCCAGCTGCCCAACGCTGATGCAAACATTATCAGACCACTGTAACTGTGTGTGGATATTTCCTTTATTATCAGTGTTAGATTTGCTGGAATTTATTAAATTATGCACAATATTTGAAATCCTGCCCTGGCCCCAATGCTACTACTCAATAGAGCTGAGCCTATGGCTTCAGAATATAGAAGATGAGTATAGAAACTAACAGAAATTCAATTTAGTTACTTGATACTTTCACAAATTCATGGATTGAAGCAGAAGGTTTAACAATCAAACAGAATCCTAATCAAAATGTGAACTACACAATAAAAGAGAAAATAAAAAAAACCAGACCATCTTGAGATGAGTCACAGCAGCTGTCAGTCAGCATGTTGATGTTCCACCATCAGCACGGTCATTTACTTATAAGGCAAAATAACAGGTGTACCAGCAGGAAGACAGTTATGGCAGAACACCAGTATAAAAAAGAAATCCCACCAAAAAGATAATAATAATAATAATAATAATGATAATAATAATAATAATAATATAAAACAATACATTAATATTATAAGTAAGAGCAAAACAACCTTTACATGCACATATCTTATGAAAAGCGGCCTCATTATATCATGATTACACAACTGTGGCTAGTAAAAATCCTCAAACATATTTTAAAACTATGAAGTTTTATTTATTTTTTTTTAAGTTAAGGGTATGACTCTTCTCAGACTTTTTATTCCCTCTTCTTCTTTTTCATCTTCTTTTAATCTATATTTTCAGCATTAGTAAAACTCTTTGTGTTTGCACTTTTGTAACATTACTTCCCTGTGACCATCTGGCCATGTCTGTCTCCACCAGGATGCAACGCTGGGGGTTGAACACCTACCTGTATGGACCAAAAGATGACCTGAAACATAGACTGTTGTGGAGAGAAGTCTATTCTCCTGAAGAGGAGGGTAAGAACGTTTAATCATCACTTGATCCATCTGTTAATCTGTTAAGGAACATATTCACTCATGTGTGCAGCCATACTTTCCTACAATGCTATAAGAAACAGTTGAATTTATTTAAAGGTTAACATTTGGACACAGACTTTTATCAGTCCCTTAGTAAGAGCTAACACAATGATGAGGCATTGGTCATCCATCTGTTCGTCCACAATTCACAAGAATTGTTACTCCTCCTACAGTATTGTCAGAATTGACTCAAACTTACAATGATCACCTAATGGGTCTTCACTCAAATTAGTCAAGGTCACGTTCATCATTTTTACAGGGAGTTTTCTATTTTCACAAGAATTGCTACTCCTCTTAGAGTATTGGTCAGATTTGAGTGAAACTTGCACACAATAATCATCTAATTGTTTTTTACCCAAATTGTGCTCAAAGCCAAGGTTGTATTTGTCATTAGATTTGTTGTTTCATTTTCACAAGAATTGCTACTCCTATTGCAAGTATTGGTCTGGATTGTAATTCTCATCACATTAGTTGTTCTATATGCCCCCTGCCATCTTAGGTTTATGCAATTTTTCCCCTGGGATTAATAAAGGATTTTGATTCTGATTCTGATTTATGGCATAATAATGTCTTAAGGTATGTTATGGCCAGTCAAGAACTAGGGCTGTTCTCCTGGATATGACTGTTTGCAAGCCTTTTTGACTTCACAGTGAATTTTAATTCTCTTTAGTTTGTGCAATGCAGCTAACAAATAACACGAAAACTTCTCACTTTCTTTGTGTACTTTGCACATTACAAAAACCTGTGAATTGGGATGGATTGTGAGCTTTATGAGCTACTAAGTCACTGCTGTTCAGGTTTATTATAATCATAAAGGTGTCGATAGTTTTATGTTGTCCATTATATTTTTGCTGAAAGCTTTTACTCTCAAGTCAAGCTGAATTTCCTCAGAGATGCATAAAAAGGAGAGAAGCGAAATATCAGCAGTACATTATAACGACTCAGGATTGTAGTGTAATTTATTTATTTTTTATATGAAAAGGGTACCGATAAAATAGTCATTTTCAGATATCGTCAGTCTTTAAAAAGAATTTTGTCCTATTTTAAATGTCATATTTAGGATTTTCACTTCTCTCTTCCTCCCAGCTCAGTTGCGTACTCTTATAGTGGAGGCCCAGTCGAGAGGCCTCAGGTTCGTTTATGGACTCTCTCCTGGTCAGGACATTGTCTTCTCCTCTTCCTGTGACTTGACTCTGCTTAAACGCAAGCTGAGACAGGTATGCTGTGCAAGGTAACCTACTACAGAAATTTAATTTGTTTCCGCTTCTTTAAACACAGTCTCACCACTCTCGCCAGGTATCAGACCTAGGGTGCCAGGCATTTGCCATTCTGTTTGATGACATCGATCACTCCATGTGTCAAGCCGATAGTGAGGCCTTCGCTTCATTCGCCCATGCTCAGGTCACAGTAACCAATGAGATTTATCGGTTCTTGGGGGAACCGCCTGTCTTCCTATTCTGCCCTACAGGTAGGATTGGAGATGGACTACAAATTAAACTGAAAAGCACTTCATGAAACATTTCTTAGCATTACTTTTTTCTTTCTCTTTGTAGAGTATTGTGGTTCTCTGTGTTCTCCCAGTGTATCAAAGTCTCCCTACCTGCAAACTGTCGGAGAGGACCTCCTGCCTGACATAACAGTAATATGGACAGGTATGACACTAACTTTGAAGACATCCTCTTTATTGCACTGCGTAATTTGGCTGCAGTCCTGCAGACACAAACCAGCATCAAGTAGAGTTTCTTGTTTTTTGCTTTTTAGCCTCATTAGTGGACCTGCAACTCTCTCAGCTAATAGCACACATATACAGCTTGGCTTGTACACATGCAAATAAGTGCAGGCACCGACCCACGCAACCTCCTCCATGAACCAGAAAACGATTTAGGTGCACAACCACCCACGCGCATATGGAAGTACAGTAAAAACACATTCACACATTATCGCCTACTGTTCATTTCTTGAATTTTATTGCTTGTCTCTATATTTCCACTTTGGAAGGTGTTCTATAGCAGCCACTTAACCAATGTACTGTTATATTTGTATTTTATTATAATGTCACACTATGCACCACAACTTTATGGCTTCTTTTAATTATTTATAGTATTTCATCAGCTTTACAAAGCTATTTCTGCTTTACTCACTCTATGCCACTTTCATATTGCAGATATGAAATATCTGCAATAATTTTAATGGTCTATAGCTATGACTTTTGTTTAACTGGTGTGCCATATTTAAGCCCAAAGGAAATTAGGTCATGCTGAATATTGCACCTGTGCAGTTTAAAAGAAAATTTATTTCACAGGTTAGCTAACTTTTTAGTGCTCTGGCATTGTTTTATCTGGACAACATATGTGTGTATTTTACCTGCACTTATACATACAGTCATGTTAAAAATAAAGTGCACCCACTTCCAGTTCTATGGTTTTAAATATCAGGACATATTAAAAAAAATCACCTGGTCCTTACCAGGCTCTAAAATTATTTAAATCTAACCCCAGCTGTGAAACAACACACAACACATTTTACCCTGTTTATTCAGTAGAACCACGTTTCACAGTAATAACAAAGTAATTGTTTCTGTATGACTATTAGTCTCTCACATTTTCTGTGGAGGAATTTTGGCCCACTCTTCTTAACAGCATTGCTTCAGTTCATTGAGGTTTGTGGACACCCAAGCTGTACTATTAGACAGATGGCCTCACATTTGACTCTAGAATACTTCGGCAGACAGATAAGTTCATGATTGCATCAGAAATTGCAAGGTGCCCAGGTCTTATGGCTGCAAAACAAGAAATCATCACCCCTCCACCACTGTGTTTGACAGCTGGTGTAAGGTGTTTGTGCTAAAAATGCTACGTGTGGTTTTCACCAAAAATAACACTATGCATTACGGTCAAACATCTCCACTTTGTCCAGTCTGTACAAAGGACATTGTTCAGATGCAATGTTGCAAGAATAAGCTGTGCTGCCATGTTCTCTTTTTTAGAGAAGAGTCTTTCTCCTGGCAGCCCTTCCAAACAACCCACACTTGTTCAGTCTTCTTCTGATTTTACTGTCATGAACTTGAACATTTAACATGCTAACTGAGGCCTGTAGAGTGATCTTCCTGGGAAGGTTGGCAGCTGTCTTGAATGTTTTTGAATCGTGAATAATTTTCTCACTGTAGAGCATAGGACTTAATTTTATTTGGAAATGTTCTTTTAACCCTAAGATTATTGCTGATTGTCATATTCACAGCAAAAACACAATAAAATCCCTACTTTGTTCATTCCCTTCTCACAACTAAAACAAGCAACTAACTAAACTGAAATAAAGGAACACATAAATAAATATAACTAAATAAAATAGAGTGAGTACTATGTACAAAAGGGTAGCATGTAGTCAGAATATAAAATGCAATTAGTTGTGCAATACTGTCACAGTGGTAAGACATTAAGAATGCGCAAATATTGTTTATATTATCACAGTTATGTGCTGATGCGACATTGAGATGATATATGTTTAAGTGTTTGCAAATGTACGATTCCTTGGCATTGTTAACACACACCTTATAGCTCCAGACCAGAAAACTGCCAAAACGTTTCCTTTTATAGAGGTGGTTGTGCTTGATGAAGATATTTCCTATGAAAGCAGTAAGGGTGTAGGTAATTTTTCGCTCACTGCTTAAGTGCAGCTACACATTCACATTTTTCCTAGCAGAAGGTGCTGCAGACATGGGGCAGGAAGTTGATAGTTCAAAAATGAAAATGAAAAGTCCACACAGGCTATAAAGAAAACAAACTCAGGAGAAAAAGTCAGAACATGATAGATTAAATACAGAAACAACAAGGGGTTGTGGGGACCAAGACTGTGAGAATAGACACTGACTAAATATGCTCTAGAGAGAGAAGAATTGTGAGGTAAGGGTGAAATCAATCGGACACATTAAAGGGTGGGAAAAAAAGCAAAGCAGTAAAGTAAGAACACAGAAAGCCACATGTGAAGCTGAAACAGACTCGCACAAAAAAGTGTGAAATTAAAGAAAAATAAAAACCTTGATAACCGATACTATTGATCATTACAAAAGCCTCTACATACGCTATATGGACAAAAGTATTGGGCCATTATAAATCCATAGACATTCATTTGGAGCTGCCCCCCTTTGCAGCTAGCAACAGCTTCAACTTTACTGGGAAAGTTTTCTACAAGATTTGGGAGTATCTGTGAACTGCATGACGAGATACTTGATCTTATACACCTGTGGCAATGAGACAGAATGAAACACCTGAATTCAATGATTCAGAGGTGTGGCCCAATACTTTTGTCCATATAAACAGAAACATATTTTGTGAGACGTTTAATCCATATGTTTTGGAGTGAATGTTACAGTTCCCCTTGTTTGAATAAGAAACAAGGAGTGCCTCCTTAAGGCATGACTGAACAAGGATATCACTCATACCAAGTATGTAACAACACTAAAAATAGTCAAGGTAGGTGCATCATCAAAATGTAAACAACTTGTAATTCTAGTTTTTCCAGCATTTTCAGAGAAACATTGTTGCCCCACTGTAGTTTATTTAGCCGTACTACAGTAAACTTACTAAGTGGCTGATCGTTATCAGATTAACTGAATTTTACATTTTGGGTGTTGGTTGAGTGTTGAGTTGATAAAATCAGTAAGTTCAAATATGCTTATTCCTCTCGGAGGGCCTTAAAACAAGGAAAAAGAAAGATTGAATCCAGTCTTCAACAGGTTTATTTGTAAGTAAGCTTTTTTTTATTAAACTTTCCAACTATTTATCTTCACTCTGTTCAACAGGCAGTAAAGTAATTTCCCGGAAACTGTCGGTAGACAGCCTGGCTGAATTGGAGTCTGTCCTCCAGCGCCCCCCACTTATCTGGGACAACCTGCACGCTAATGACTATGACTCCAGACGCCTCTTCTTGGGGCCCTTTAAGGGTCGAGAGCCTCAGTTGAGGAGCCATCTCAGGGGCTTGCTGCTCAATCCCAATTGCGAGTTTGAAGCCAACTATATCCCCCTGCACACGCTGGGAAGCTGGAACAAAGCTGGAAAAGAGGAGATGAAAGGTGGGAGAATCAACAGAGGGAAGGCAGATGGAAGAAGGAAGTCGCAATGACGAGACAGGAGATATCTGGAGTTAATAAACTCATATTGGCTGTGCCAGAGCACATCCAAGTTAGTCCCATTGCTTCAGGAGAAATGTTTAATAAGCCAGTGTTGCTTGGCAACAAGCAGCATTTTGACCACCAGACAGCCATTGTGTCTGATATTACTAAGCATATAAACAAACTTAAAGCTTCATCTGTGGCTCTAATGTTACTTAGTAAGCTTTCAACCTACACAGTTTCACCAGTCTCCATCTGCTTTTATTGCTAAAGCTGTTAAAACATTGTGGCTTTGATTTGGCAGCTTTAAGTCAGTTTATTAGTCTGTTTCACACTGTTTTTAAGTTTTCCATTTGAACTGTATTATAAGAATTCCTGTTACACCGCTACAAAAGTGGAGGTGCAGTAGCACATACTTCACATTAATTTGACATTTGGTTAATATTCATTGCATCTCATTTACTGTGACAGTAAAATACATTAGCATACAGTCAGAGTGAAGGGAAACCAGGAAATTGGATGTAAAATTGTAGAAACAGAGACGCAGTGTAGCGTGTGATGTTCTGAAGACTAGGTAGGGGGAGAGGTGGTGATGGAGGAATAATTGCACAGTGTGATGAAGGAAGAAATGAGAAGAGAGCCAGGCCCCTCTGTGGGGAAAGAACAAGGCGGGGCTGGAGAACAAAAAGGCTTTTAGTGGAGAAGAAACACACTGTGCAACCCTGTAATAATTTCTTTATAGTATAGTGTAACCTGATGAGTATCATAGAATGACTATGCAAAATTGTGCTGTTTTTGTTGTTGTTGTTGTAAAACACTATATGTATATTCTCATGTACACTTTTGACCTGTGTGCTTCAGATGAGGACTGTGACTACTGTCCTGAGAGAGCTCTGTCTGCTGCACTGCAAGATTGGATGGAGGAGCTCAACCAACCTTTACAAGCTGGTAAAAATGAGAATGAACATTGCTGAATCATTGCTTTTCGTATATGCTCACAGCCACTTCATTAGATATACCTATTTAACTGCTCGTTAACACAAATATCTGATCAGCCAGTCACATGGCAGCAACTCAATGCATTTAAACACGTAAAAATGGTCAAGATGACCTGCTGAAGTTCAAACCAAGAATAAGAATGGGAAAGAGATTTAAGTGACTTTGAATGTGGTATGGTTGTTGGTGCCAGATGGGCTGGTCTGAGTGTTTCAGAAACTGCTGCTCTACGT
>VUQH01003280.1:13702-29960 GCA_015106775.1 Etroplus canarensis
TGGTGGTTTTGGTGTTTTTTTTTTTTTTTTTTTGCAAGATCATCTCTGGGGTTTACAGAGAGGGATCCAAAAAAGAGAACATATCCAGTGAGTGGCGGTTTTTTGGCCAAATATGCCTTGTTAATGCTGTAAGTCAGATGAGAAAGTCTAGACTGCTTTGAGTTAATAAGAAGGCAACATTAATTCAAATAAAAACTGGTTACAACCAAGGTATGCAGAAGAGCATCTCTAAATGCACAACACACTGACTCTTGAAGCAGATGGGCTACAGTTAGTGGAAGATGACACTGGGTGCCATTCCTGTCAGCTAAGAAGAGGAAAGTGAGGCTGCAGTTCGCACAGGCTCACCAAAATTGGCCAATAAAAGATTGGAAAAAACTGTCTGGTCTGTTTAGGCTTAATTTCTGCTGGTGGAGGTGTAATGATAATATTTGGTCCCCTTCGTATTAAATGAGCATAGTTTAAACTCCTGCAGCCTACCTGAGTATTATTGCTGACCATGCCCATCCCTTTATTACCACAGTAATACCATCTTCTGATGGCTGCTTCCAACAGGATAATACTCCATGTCAGAAAGCTCAAATCATCTCAAACTGGTCTCTTAAACATGACAATGAGTTCATTGTACTCAAATGGTCTCAGCAGTCCCCAGATCTTAATCCAATAGAGCACCTCTGGGAGGTGGTGGAATTTGAGATTTACATCATGGATGTGCATCTGTCAAATCTGCAGTAACTGTGTGATGCTATTATGTCAAGATGGACTAAAATCTCTGAGAAATGTTTTCAACACCAAGGCAAAAGTTGGCCCAACCAGGTTCTGACAAGGTATACCTAGTAAAGGGACCAGTGAGTGTAAATGTGTGTGTTTAGGGTTGCCCAAAAAATTCTACCAGCCACAGTGCTGTAGTTTTACTCAAAAACACAACTTGTTTATGTTTTCCATTATGATTATAGGCAGACAGAACACAAGGACAGACCAGCGTGCCTCCATCCCCACATCTCGCTGCAAAACTCCTGACAGATCCGACTGTCCTTCCACCTTCAGAGGAACCTCTGTGGTGGCCAAGCTCCCAGTCTTCCCCCTTAATTCCAGCTCCCCTCCCTCCTCACCCACTAAGGTCAATGGGGAGAAAGAAGGACGAGAAGGGGAGAAAAGGAAGTCAAACCAGTCCTGCCAACCCAAGCAGCAACCTCCGGGATCCAGGGCTGGGGCTCCTGCAGCTGGAGGCCGGGGCCAGAAGGCCCAAAGTCGGGGGCTCTGCAGTGGGAAAGGTCTGCTAAGTGAGTCCCAGGTGCGGCTGCTGGTTGGTCTTCATTATCTCCCTCATGAGCATGGCCCATCAGCCCAGAAACTGCTGCAGGATCTGACCTGGCTGAAAACAAACTGCCACCTTGTCAGCGCTAACAACAAGAAGGCAGCACCTCAGAAGGTCGGTGAGGATTTTGTGGTGAGTGCTTTGATTTGTGGCATCCCTCCCAGGCAAATAAGAACAACATAATCTAGTGTTTTCGATTATATCCTCAGGTTGATGAATGGCGTGGGCGTGCCTCCAGGTTTCTGTCTCTGTGTGAAGACATAGCACAGCTCCACTGCAGTGTCGTGGGTGGGAACAACAGGGCTGTGCTCTATGATCTCTACCCATATGTGTGGGACCTGAGGAACACTGCTCTGGTGGCAAAGGCATTCATATGCTGGCTCGGTAAGGACACAGAGTGACAGAAGCAATACATTGCTATACTGTCATGCTGTTTATATGAGCCATTGTACTATGCTAAGCTTTGATTGGCTGTGCTGTACTAAAATGCACTATGCTATAATTTGCTATGTTTAATGTAGTATAGTATAATAGTTATAGAATATATTGTTTTATGTGTTATTTGTGTTGTATCCATGAATCTAAACTGTTGTTTTCAAAGGCTCAAATGTAATTGGAAAATTAACAGTTTTATGGCCAGGTTCCTTCGTTATCGCATGACAAATGAAGCAGATATAAAATCTGGAGTTGATTCTAAGTGCTGAACTTGGATTTGTTATCTTTTCACCGAAACTTCTAATACAAGTTCCAAAGAGATGTCAATCCAAGTGAAGGAGGCCATTATTAGGCTTCTTCTTCTTTCAGCTGCTCCCATTAGGGGTCACTGCAGCGGATCATTTGCCTCCATCTCACCCCTGGGTTCTAGACCTCAGGAAGTCACTGATTGTAAAGGAATTTCATCTAACTATTAAAAGCAATACTTAAGTTGAAAATTCCTGTATTAACAGTTAAACAGTTAATACAGATTGTGTTTGTTAAAACCCTTGAATTATTGCTGAAAGTCTACACTTTGATCACATTTTTCTTGTTTGATTTGAAATACACTGTGGTAGTGTATAGAGGCAAAATTACAAAAAAGTGTCATTGGCACAACATGGACCTAACTGTATATGAGATTTGCCAATTGGATGTGTAGCATGGTATCAGATGAGTCATCGGTTCACTGTTCTATGCCTTAAGAGGAAATGTGAAGTTATTTGTTGCTTTCTTATATATGGCATTATATATTGTGGCACATAGATAATACATTGCAGTAGTTAGTACTTGCGTCAAGAAAGGACAAGACGTCACTGAGGGGGTTCTGTAGTTTATTGTGATGTTGACGTTTAATTTTCATGAGACTCACTCTGTTCTTTCACTCTAACCCACCCACTTTTCTCCCTCACTCAGATGGACGGGTGCTAAGTGACAGCTCTACCCTCGGCTCCTGGAGAAACTGCTTCCACTGTGAGTAGGCCTGGTCTTTAAACTTTTTGTCTCCCTGTCTTATGCCTGAAATAACTTACTACAAAATTCAGTCATTACTTTTCGGCTCTTGCTCAGTGGAGCCGGGCAGATAACGGTGCAGTGAGGACTGAAATATTTATGACACCAGCATAAAAAGTGGAAAAAAGTTAATTTCAGCCAACGTCTCTCGAGGAGCCGTAGTGTTGTACACTGAACTTTTATGCTTGACATAAATCTTTCAAGCTTTATTATCATTTTCCATATGCACTGACTTTTCTGGCATTTAATTGGCCCTAACCATATGATGTAACCTCACCTAACATTACATGGGATTCTTTTCTGCGTTAGGGTGTGGAAAGACTACAGGAGCAGACCTACTGGGAGTAGAGTCTGAGCCATGGGTGTTCAAAGGGGGCGTGTCTGGAGAGGTGCAGGTATCGTGCTTCGTTTCTGATTCCATTTATAATATATGACTTCTTAAATTCTTGATAGTATTAAATTAGGCTCTGTCAAATTGAGGCCTTAAAACTGGCTGTTTGTGTGTTTGTTCATGTGGCGTACAGATGCTTCTCCCAATAGGCGGCAGCAGTGAACTTTTCACTCATCCTCCTCCTCTCTTCCCTACCTCGCGCCTCTACAACATCAGGCCCTACCACAGCAAAGACAAGGTAGTGTGACCCACGTGCAGAATGCTGGGATTTGCTACGTGTCAAAAGGGGGAATGGAAGTCATATGTTAAGTTTTCAAAGATACAGTAAAAAGTCAGTGCAAATCTTTTGCATTATAAAACAACTTTTGAGCCAACCATCAGGGAAGAACATTTTTAGCTCGGCAGGAGGACCGTTGATGAGGCATCTCTCCATCCACAGTTAACAAATATTGCTACTCTTCCTACAGTATTTGTTAGAATTTAATAAAATTTATACACAATGTACAAAAATCAAACATAGAAACGGTGATCACCTAATGGGTCTTCAACCTAACTGCGGTCAAGGTCAAAGTCATGTTTGTTGATTTACTGGCATTTTTTCCATTTTCACAAGAATTGCTACTCCTCTTAGAGTATTGGTTCAATTTTAGTGAAATTTGCTCACAATGATCACCTAATGGGTTTTCATCCATGCTGTGCTCAAAGTCAAGGTCATGTTTTTCATTTTACGGGGATTTTTTATATTTCCGCAAGAATCACTACTCGTAGGAGTATTTATTTAGATTGTAATCTTCTTAAAATAAGTGATTGCGTGTGGCCCTCTGCAATCTATACGTAAATACTGTCATTATGTTCATTTGTGGCATAATAATGTCTTATTTTTTCTAGTTTTCAATCAGTAACATCAGGAAAAAAGTGCTGGAAAAAATCTGATTGTACAGTAGATTTTTAGTTAAAAATTTATACACTGATGTCTGGGCTTGACTACTCACAACCATCTATCAACATGCTAATATTTCATGGGTGTGTTTGTGTGTGTAGGTGGAGCTATACCGAATGGTCCGCCAGCTTCACCTGAGGACACAGGGTGGCCCAGAATCCAGTGCTGCTCATCCAGATGTCATAGGAGACAGGTATGTGTTTGCGCGCATGCGCGCGCATGTGTGCGCACGTGTGTGTGTGTGTGTGTGTGTGTGTGTGTGTGTGTGAGAGAGAGAGAGAGAGAGAGAGAGAGAGAAAGACTATGAAAATGGGAATCAGGTTTTCCAAGATGAACATTTATCAGGATGATGACTTGTCAAATAGTGGATACACTTACAGTACCTAATTTCATTCTCCTAGATGTCTTGGACCATGCCTGGCATTGTGCCCTGAGTACAGCTTTATCTTGGAAGATGAGCTGGGTGTTTGTGGCTGTGTGTTAGGCATCTTGGATGTTCGCTCCTTTTCCAAACGTTGCCAGGCCAGCTGGATACCTGCCATGAGGGACAAATACCCACCAAAAATGAACGGCTCACACCCAAACACACAGGTAAACATCTCATATGAACAAGAACTATTGCATCATACTGAAAGATATATATTCAGAGTACACAGGGTTATAAACATAACCAACACAGCACGTTAAATTATACCCTCAAAACTAAGACTTATTGGCCCCTGCTGTCACACCATCTGGATCCCTCTGTCAAGGATTAATAACTCACTGGGAGGCTGGTGGAACACACAGGTAAACAAAGAAGATGAGACACACACACACACACAGCGACTGGATTTCATGTGTCTTACAGCCACCTGCAGTATTCTGTCCACCTCTACATTTTACTTTGAGATTCGGCTTTCTGTATCAGTAGTGCTGCCATGTGAACTGTGACTAATTGCTGATAAAAAGAGGAGCACAGCAGCAAATATGGTAGAAGGAATAAGAGTCTTTGCTGAAAACTGAAGTTTATACTGTAAGACACAGTGTTGTTACAGTGTAATTACTGTGTTGTTTTTGCCCATCATGGCAAACACTTCAGTGATCTCAGGCGGAGAGCCAAACAGAACTGGTGGTGAGCAACAGACAATCAAGCCCTGACATGTGTGGAGGATTTTTTTTGGCCGCTCTGTGCGTGATGGAGCACTCTGACTGTGATGCTTTGGATCAGTCACACTTCAGCTTGCAGCCACAGGTGTAAAGGCATCAAAAGTTGCCAGCTGAAGGCTTTGGTCACATTCAAATTGGCTGGAGTAAAAGAATGTTCACTTTGGGAAACTGTCGACTAGTCTGCTGAGTAGAGGGGGACTTAAGGGGCTTCTGATGTATTACAAGTGGAAATCAGAAACTTTCCAAAAATAGTCTCCATGTCCACTGATTCTACAGACTTGTAAATCAGTGTGATGAGCTGCCTGTCATACTGTGAATGCAAGCCTTAGATTAACACCATATAATTGGTGAATATGTATGTATGTATGTAACTCCTGCCAAGTTCATTAAGATATATGAGGTATGTATGGCAGTGTACGAAGATAAAATCATTGTGGCAAGAAGTCAGAGTTATTTGTGAGAGAATTATATATTTCAACTATTTCTGCTTGGTTTGTATCCAGAAGAGGATACTTGTAACAAAAATGAGCAAACGTTAATGACCAATTGTTAAAGAATCTACATCTTTTAAATGCCATGGACCAAATGTCTAATAGACAAACGTTGTCAAACTTCCTCTTGAAAGAACAACCACAATATACATTTATATGGATAAAAGTATGGGGTCACACACCTAAACCACTGAATTTAGGTGTGTTGTTCAGTCCCAGTGCCACCTAGGAATGCAGACTGCCTTTACAAACAGCTGTGAAAGAATGGGTCATTCTAAAGCGCTCGCTGAATGAAAGGGTGCCTTTGCAAAAAATGGGTTTGTGAAATTTCTTCCCTTCTTGATAATCCACAATGAACTATAAGCAGGATTATTGCAAAGTGGAAGTGTTTAGGGTTCACAGCAACTCAGCCACAAAATAGCAGACCATGTGAAGTTGCTGAATGTGTAAAAGTCATCAGTGCTCTACTGACTCAATGACTGTAGAGTTCCAAACCTGCTCTGGCCTTAACATAAGTATTGGAAACTGTGCACTGAGAGCTTCATAGCATGGTTTTCCATGGCTGAGCTGCTGCACCCAAATTTTACATCACCAAGCACAATGCCAAGCATCAGATGGAGCTGTAAAGCATGGCACCACTGGACAGTCTGGGTTTGGTGAATAGCAGAAGAACATTACCTGTCTGACTAATTATGTTATGAGGTTATGAGTTTTTTTCTAGGGTTTGGCCTGGCCCCTCAGTTCTGGTGAAGAGAAATCTTAATGCTCAGCTTACCAAGGCAATTTGGACAATCACTTTCAACTTTGCTGGAACAGTTTGGTTAGGTTTCAGCGTGACTGTGCCCCAGTGCACAAAGCAATGTCCATAAAGGCATGGCTGGATAAGTTTAGTGTGGAAGAAGTTGACTGGCCCACACAGAACCCTGACCTCAAACTCATCAAACACCTTTGGGGTGAACTAGAATGGAAATTGTGAGCCAGACCCTCTCATCCAACACCTCACAAATGCTGTGGATTTAGAATACAATTTCCCCCGAGGATTCTGATTCTGTATGGGATGTCATAAAAGCTCCTATAGGTGTGATGTGGCCTGCCCTGATACTTTTGTCCATATATATCTCTTTATCGAGAATAACTTTTTTTAAAAATAGTTTTTGTTCCTTTCTTGTGTACCTATTTAAATAGCTGCTTATATGTGTTATATTATTTGAAATCTAATTGGAAAAACCCTCTCTGCTAATGAGTTCTATTCCAAGAAAAGATGCAGTCCATCTTCTTAGACAGGAAATACATTAGACTAATCACAGAGGTCTGCGCATATTTAAAAAAGCTGATGATACAGCAGTCTCTGTTGATGTCACCAGGCAGGGACTGTACACTGAAAATTGAATGTGAACAAATTAGAATTTAATAGTGATTAGTCTTAATTTCTGCTTGTATAAATTTGGTTGTTGGGTTGCTGGGTAACTGGAAATATGACTTAGGTACCAAATATGGCTAATTAGTAACATCTAGTGGCAGCTGTGGGAAGAACTGGCTTGAACTGCCTTCAGCAGCATATTGTGAAAATGCTTGTGTCTCTGCTTTCCTCGGTGCAGGACTTGATCCAGCTCATGGAGGAGGACCAGGGCGAGTACCCAGACTCTCTGCTCTATCACTTCCCTTCACAGCTGCGGCTGGACGCCCTGCCTGAGCTGGTGGACATCAGCGTCAGCCGCACCCTGCTCACTGCCCTCCTCACTGCGCTCAAGGCCAACGGTAAGCGCAGTGTGTGCATGGGTGCGTTTTTTATTTGTTAAAAAAAATCCCATTAAGGTTATTAGCATTAATCTGTATTCAAGGCTAAAGAGAAAGTTTGGAGGGTGAGAGAAGAGCAGAAAAATGTGGAGAGTGGAAGCAGCCTCATAACACCACTTAGCATACTCCATTAATCCAAGGGAGGTTCAAGTGAAAAACTGCCTGTAGTTGTTTTGACACCTTTAAGTTTAAGTTGCTGTTTGTAATTCTACTAGCTGACCAGCCACTGTACTGTACTGTACAGAGGGAATTATAATCACTGGTTCTTTTGTTTCTGTGTATATTTATAGGACTCATGAAACTGAACTGGTTTCTGACTGCCCCTTTGCCTTCGTATTTTTGTGCTGTATGTATGTGTAGGTTCTCAGGGTGTGTTCTGTGAGGTGCAACCTACAGACCGTCAGAGGCTGGAGTTCCTGACAAAACTGGGCTTCCTTGAGATCCTCAGAGGAGAAGCCAGGAGCAGAGAGGGCGTGGTGCTAGGGAGGCTGCTATAAACATAAATCACACAAGCACACAAGCGCACACACACACACACACACACACACACACACACAAAACACACAAAAAACAACAAAGGAACTTGCACTGATGTGGTACTTACACAAAGGCACTTATGCACACAAAAAGATGGTGGAAACACAGCGTGTACAGCATGGAAAGAGATAGATGACTGAGCTTTGCAAAGAGGGTTCTATATTTTCTCCATCAAGTGAGGAAACCTTATTTTGAGTGACAATTGTGGATTCTTTTGAGTCTGTGCGGCAGTAATGGGGATGAACGCGAAGATTTCGGAGGGATTTACAAAATAGAAAATAAGCTTTGAGTTTAAACCTTCAGCAGAGCTGTGCTAATCTTTCTCGAATTCCACCCCTGACTGAGGATTACAAGATTTCTTAAAGAAAGGCAACAACAGAATAGGTTGAGGTGGGAGCAGAGTGCTCTGTGGACCGTAGGTCATTCCATCTTGTGTGTCTCATTAAGCTAGACTAATCAGTGTTACAGAGCTTTTTATTATTCTTCTTGTTTGCTTGCTTTTGGATGTTTTCAAGCAGGAACATCACTAATTTGGTTCACTTGCATTGTTCACGTGAAGCAGCAGAATAGCCATAGTAACTTTTTGAAGTCTTGTCATCATAATTGCACAGATTACAGAGTGCAGCTTTAGTTCAGACAGGTCACAAAATCAAGAAAGGTTTTCAGTCCTAGCAGATCAACTGATCTCAATGCCAGCCCACATCAGCTGATAACCTTATAAATATCCAGTTGGCAAATCTCATACAGGGCACGATGTTTAAGCTGTTTTATTCTGCCCAGGCTGAGTTTCCATGCATTTCAAAACTACCTCCATCACAACTCCTTCTTTTCAAGCTGTATCTGGCATAATCAATGTCTTATCTGTCATGTATGCACATGAAAAGGCAAGGAGGTCCCAAAAAAGAGCCATTCTGCCCATTGGAAATTACTACAGATGGTTATAACAATCTGCTTTTATATAAAGTGATCCTGACTGAGGTGATATATAATGTTGTAATTGCTGGTTGGCAGATGTTGTCGACTTCGGACTGAGCTAGACTGCCTGTCTCCCTATTTCTAGTCTCTGTGCTAAGCTGGTTGTAGCTTTATATTTGCCACTCAGAGTGTGTCAAAATACTTCTAAACCAACTTTTAATAGTCCCCTCCAAAATATAACCACTGAATAGCTTCTGTGGTTGATCTTGTGCTCTGCTCCGTTTTCTTTCTTTATAAATGGTCTTTTTTTTTTCTCTTAAAAATTAGGGTGTTTTCCAGTGCCTATTATGTCGGATACAAAGTCTGTTAACATCATATCAGACCTAGGCCTGGCATCACTGTTTACACTTGCTTAGTTTAGATGAATGTTTACATGCATGAAGAACAAAAAAATGTGTGGCTGTTCACAGAATAGGGTTACATGTATACTGACATGGACACAAAAAATATCATTTTAATGGCATGCTCTAACATAGCAACATAAATGATTGTTTTATTGGACAGCCATTACAACTGTAAAGATGTAGGAACATAACAAGAAAATACAAATGCATGCTAAAAGTCATCAGAAACACAGTAACAAACACACACAGACACACTTAACTAAAGTTTACACATAATTGAGTTGGATATAACTGATACCTCTTCTTCATTTCACATAATTTACATGGATCTTGTAGACATTTCCAGTGTGTACACACTGGCCTAGGGAGTATGTGTGTGTATTTTGTATGAGACGTACGTATGTATGTGTGAGTGCGTGCCAAAAAATATAAACTTAGGACAGCTTTGAGATTATGCCTTTATTCTAAACAAGGATGAACACAGGTCTGTCTGTTATTATTGTGTAGATGTTGTTTCTACAACATAATTAATAGAATACAAAAAATAATTATCGTCGTTCCTGGACTGTTATTTCAACTGACTGGTCTTCTTGTTGTGATGTCATAGCCTTAGGACTCATGGAAAAGCTTTAGGAAGTCAGAGAAGGTTGCATAAATAGCCCGTAAAAGTCAAGGTAAAAGCAGGTAGTATTGCCTGAATGTGTGACGTACAAGACTTTCATCCAGGACAGTGGGGTTCATGTCCCATGTGAAACCAAAAGCCAATGTTAACTCATCATTTTTAGACTAATGCCATTGTGAGGCGTCTGTCCTTCTATCCATTCATCCATCCACAGTTCACAATCAAATATAGAAACAGTGATCACCTAATGGGTCTTCACCCAAACTGTGCTAGAGGTTGAGGTCCCATCTGACATTTTATGGGCACTTATCCAATTTCACAAGAACTGCTACTCCCCTTAGAATATTGGTCAAATTTTAGTGAAACTTGCACAGAACGATCACTTGATGGGTTAGCACTCAAATCGTGCTAAAGGTCAAGGTCGAAGTCATATTCATTGTTTTATGGTCACTTTTCTATTTTCACAAGAATCACTACTCTTTCTAGACTATTGATCAGAATTTAATAAAACTTGCACACAGTGATTACCTAATTGGTCTTCACCCAAAATGTGCATGAGTTGAAGGTCACATTTGTCATTTTAAGGACACTTTTACATTTTCACAGGAATTACTGCTCCTGAGAGTGTTGCTCTGGATTGTAATGTTCATCAAGTGAGTGTTTTTTTTGTTGCATAATCATATCTTAAGCTAGATTAGAACCAGTCAAGAATGAGAGCTGTTGTTTGTGCAATACAGCCGATCAATGACAAAACTGACCACTTTCTTTCTGTACTTAACACATTACAGTAGCTTTTGATGTTGCAATATGAACCTTTTTTCCATTTAAGTTAGAATTAGGCAATACATCTATTTAGTTAGGTCTGCAAAAAGTGCTCTTTTGCATGCTCACAAAGTTATGACATCACAGCAATGTGATTGGTCGGCAATGGTGGCCCTCGAGGAACATCAGTTATAATGTTGTAAGTACAGCATCAACATGGTGATTTCAAACTGCTGGATAAACGCAAGCATACACAGAACCATTCTCACACATCCAAAAACTCACTCATTTGAAAAGAAGCACAATGGCACTCACAATCAAACCGTCAACGGAAAGTATGTAGAACTATGAATGTTCTTTTTTTGTAATGCAGCTTAAGAAGACACAACTACTGTTTGTGCAGGTAATTTATATTTCTGCTTTTTTAAAAAACTATTATGCTCGATTAATCACAGACTGAAAGGCACTTTTGTATGTTTTTTTCTTGTTGCCAGCTTCATCACCACTGTCTGTGAAGTGCTTCATGATAAGAATTTAGTCCCAAACCTAGACATTGTGTAGAAGGGAAAAAACAGGCAGCAAAACAGACATGCATGATGTAAAGAAAATCTTTTGAAAATATGTCACTGTGTGTTGCAGAAAGTTGTCACTTCACCTTTATGGATTTTTTTATTTTTTATTTTGCTGTAATTTAAAAATGTGTGTGAATGTAGGCACGTATGTGTTTGGGAATAGGTTTGATGATGAGAAATATATGTACATGAACCATCTACGCAGGAAACATGGAGCACTGTGAAAAAAAGAAGTTCTAATGAACCACAGTATTTTTCATTTAGAAAAATTTTGAACAACAATCATTACAATAATAATGATAAAAGTAATAATAAGAGCAGTTGCCTTTAAATTCCAGGCCAAAACAGCTGACCACACATTAATTCAGTGTCTCATTATCACATTGTCTGCCTGCATTGAACAACATGTATGGTCTGTGTTTACAATGCGTTCCGGTGGAGTGCTATGTTGTATGTCTATGCAGGGTCATGAATGAGTTGATGAAAATAACTGTAAAGTTCAATCTGTGTTTTTATTGACAATAACAGTAAAACTGTCATTTTAAAAACAATGATTTTGATTTTATTGACCTGACTTGTTGATTTTCATGCTTATTAAACAAGTTTTCTTCCCCTTTAACTTGCCTGTTTCTATTGCTTTTGTATTTGTCATTTGAAGAAAATAACACAGGGGGCTAAACCTGGTTGCAAATCTTACACATTTATTAGGGTTTGGTTAAATACATTGCCACCCTGTGGACAAAATGTAGCATTAGTTTCTCAAACTGTTCAGTCAACTTTCCAATGTCATTTATAAGCTTATGGTGAAATGGGAATGTTTATTTTAAAACATGTACATGTGGTCCAGTCCATCTAACTCAGAACATGAAAGCATACGTTTTGGGACAGTTCCACTTTTTTTTTGTTTTCTAATTTTGCAGCTTTACACCACCACAGTGAGTTTTAAATCAAAATCAGTCAAAATGTGAATGAAGTACTGACTATTAGCTTTAATTCAAGGGTTTTGACAAACTAAGCATGATCAGTTTTAGAATTACAGCCATTTTTATACATTGTCACCATTTCCAGAAGCTCAAAAGTTATGTGACAAACTACCAGTTTTAAACACAAGGGTTGCTTTAATCCTGAGATGAAAATTCTTTCCAATCAATGTCTGAAGTCTAGAACCCTTGGACATCACCCAAATGCTGTGTTTCCTCCCTTGAGATGCTCTGTCAGGCCTTTACTGCAGCCACCTTCAGTTGATGCCTGTTTTTGGGTCTCTCTGCTTTCAGTTTTGTCCTCAGTAACTGAAAAGCTGCTCTCCTGGGTTGAGATCATGTAGCCATTGAAAAATGTTCAATTTCTTTGCCTTGAGAAAATCTTGGGTTGTGCAGAATGCTTTGGCTCATATCCATTTGCAATGTGAAGCGTCGTCTGATCAGTTTTGCAGTATTTCGTTGAATCAGAGCAAAGAGTATAGCGCTACATACATCAGAATTCATCCTGCTACTTCTATTAGCAGTCACATTACAGTCAAACAGCTACCAAATGCAACACTTGGAATCAACTCCAGCTCTTTCATCTACTTAGTTTGTCATGTTAGAATGAGGGAACAGGCCGCACCTGTCCATGAAACTGGTTTTAGGTCAATTTTCCCATCACTTTTAAGGCTCTGAAAATGGGGAACCATGTATAAAAATGGCTGTAAGTCCTGAACAGTTCTGAGCAGTTCTTTTGTCAACCCCCGAAATTAAAGCTGGAAGTCTGCACAACCCATTTTGACAGTTTGCTTTAAAATCCACTGTGGTGGTGCTGTACTGAGCCAAAATTACACAACTTGTTTAACTGTCCTAAACCTTTAGGATTTAACTGTATATGTGCATATGTGTCCTCTCGCTATACATCTGTGCTTTCTCTTTCTTCAGTGTTCCCAGCTGCCCACTGGTTGCGTGAGCGCAGGTTGCATTCAGGGGCCCTCACTTGACCAATAGGGATGCGGTATGATGCTAAACTGCCGGTCAACAGCAACATCAGAGTGGCTGCTAGAGTAGCTGCCCAGCTGCATGCTGGGAGATCCACCTTGGCAGAGAGAGAAGATCTTTAATGATGAATAAGAGTGAAGTGAGGCAAAATACATGTCCACTGTTTCTGTAAATGCCCATTCTTTGCATATGTAAGATTTTAGCATTGGTCACATCAAACCTTTATACCAGAGTTTAACTATTTATTTGAACACTACAGGTATTTTTGCTGGGTGGTGTGACTTGATGAGTGATTAAAAACATGCAGTGAATGGAGGTTTTCTCCTGTAAACAATCAAAATAGAATGTGCCATACATGGCCCAACTCCATTTTTGTATGAGCATTTTTATGACCTTTTATACATCACTCCTACATTTAGAAAATGTTAGAAAGTCTTCCGTAGTGGGTCAGTGTTTCATCAGTCTCTCCCAATATAGTTCCCCCTTATTTTGATGCTTTATACTGCTTTGTAAGAAAGCTATTTTACAGAGCATTCAAAATGAAAGGCAGAGCTAAAATGGAATCACCCTTGGCATCAAAAATGTGAAAAGGGCTGTGAAAGACCTTTGTGTGTACTTACAGTTCCCATCAAATTGCTCAGAGCAATGTCAGCATATGCAGAGAGGAAGGCTGAGGGCAGAAGAGAAAAGATTAGGCTAAATATATCTTCTGCACATTCACTCTCCATCATTCTGCAGGTTGCTGATGCACATACTGTACAGTGGTATTTGGCTCCTGATAGTAGACACACTAGAAGCTCCATTTAAGACCAATATACCTAATGCGAGGAGATTAGGTCCCTTTTCTAAAGGGTCAGTACTAATTTTCATGTTGCTCCAGCTGCAATTCGATTCGGTATTCATGAGTAAAAGGTTCAAAGGAAAGGCAGTCAGATGCAATAGCAGAAATAATCATTCAGTGTAATTACAGCCATTCAGCACATGGGAAAGAGGGAAATAGTTTAGAGAAAACTAGAAAGTGGAATTTTAATAAGCAGAGGGATTAAGTAGGACAAAGACTAGAAGCAAAGGGAAATAAACCCAATTCATGACAGTTAAGGGGGTGTACTATATGTACAGAGTCATTGTAACTGGAGTTTAAATGAGCTGTTTAATCAAAGCACATTGTCTATCTGTGGTCAATAATGGACACATGCCTCATAAATTGGAACACTTTTCTTCTTAATAAGGAATGATTCAGCATCAAAATGATCAACAGAAGTTCTGTCATGATTCACGGAGCGTAGCTGTGATGCAATAGGTGACATTTTGATGAGTCAAAAGACATCAGCAGATTACATAAAGGGAATAAAAGAGGCCTTTCTCACAAACAGGCGACTCTTTCAGAATCCCATGCAAACTGTCATGGATTTATTGTTTAGAATATGAGAAAATTAGTCCTGTTTGGGGCAGCACAGTGCCGCATCAGATCCATCAGCTCCCTGGGTCTGTCTGTGTTGTGTTTGTGCCTACATGGCTTCTCTCCAAATACTCTGGCTTTCCCCCACAGTCCAAAGACATACATGTTAAGTTAACTGTTGATTCTAAATTGGCTGTAGGTGTTATTGTGAGTGGTTGTCTGTCTCTCTGTGTTAGCCCTGTGACTGACTTAAGATCATATACCCTGGCTCCCACCCTTTTACAGCTTGGATAAGCCTTCAGCCCCCGGCAACCCTGAACTGGATAAGTGGAATAAGATGGATGTATGGATGTTTGGCCTAAAGTCCCTCTAAAAGCAAGTCTCACCACTTAGCAACAATCTTGGTAACAAATATATGCATTTATTTGGGTGATTATACTGAAGCCTTACATAAATTACCAAAGTTTAACAAGCACCAGGTTATTAAAGTTGCATGTATAGACTCCATCCATCCATTTTTAACTGCTTATCCAATGTTGGGTCAGATGACATACATAGACTTACTAATCAAAATAGATTTATTTTTTATTTTAAACTAAGGTTTAAGAAGTTTTCTGACTTTAACCACAGATGCACAGATCTGGTATAGATTTTAATTGAGTATTCTTTGAGTGCTATGTCCAAGTGACAGGACAATTGGACTGTGGACCGACATAACATATTTTATTGCCCCCCAGTGGCCTATTACAGTAATAACACTAATAATCACAATACAATTTTCCCGCTGGGATTACTGAAGTATTCTGAACCTAAAAGAGTTTTCTGTGTTATCATTCCTTTAAGAGGAAATATTACTTAATTTAAGCACATATCCTTTTTAAAAGGTCGGAAATATGTTCACATTGCTCTTGTTATTCTAGTTGCCGAGTGCTTGCTCATAGGGGACCATTGGACTGCTGGGGTTTTCCATCTAATACTGTAAGGTCTTTACCTTACAGTGTAAAGTGCCTTGAGGTGACGTTTGTTGTGAATTGGCGCTATATAAATAAAACTGAATTAAATTTAAAAAAATAACAAAAATCTATTTGCATACTAGAGGTGTATATTCCTCACAACTGGTACTTAAATGTTTTACATCGTGTTGGGTAATTGTTGCGTCATATTACACAATTTGACACTTGAGGCTTCTTCTTCTTCTTCTTCTTCTTTCGGCTGCTCCCATTAGGGGTCGCCACAGCGGATCATCTGCCTCCATCTCACCCTATCCCTTGCATCCTCTTCCCTCACACCAACCCTCTGCATGTCCTCCTTCACTACATCCATGAATCTTCTCTGTGGTCTTCCTCTTTTCCTCTTGCCTGGCAGCTCCATCTTCAACATCCTTTCTCCAATATATCCACTATCCCTCCTCTGAACATGTCCAAACCATCTCGGCCTTGCCTCTCTGACTGTGTCTCCAAACTTCTCAACATGAGCTGTCCCTCTGATGTACTGATTTCTAATCCTGTCCAT
>VUQH01003288.1:0-13239 GCA_015106775.1 Etroplus canarensis
TGCAGGATTGCTGGGCTCACTCTTAGAAATAGGGTGAGGAACTCAGTCAACCGGGAGGGGCTCAGAGTAGAGCCACTGCTCCTCCACATCGAAAGGAGCCAGTTGAGGTGGTTCGGGCATCTGATCAGGATGCCCCCTGGACGCCTCTCACTGGAGGTGTTTCAGGCACGTCCCTCTGGGAAGAGACCCCGGGGAAGACCCAGGACACGCTGGAGAGACTATGTCTCCCAGCTGGCCTGGGAGCGCCTGGGTGTCCCCCCTGAAGAGTTGGAGGAGGTAGCTGGGGAGAGGAAAGTCTGGGCTTCTCTTCTCGAACTGCTGCCCCCGCGACCCGGACCCCCAGAAAAGCGGTAGACAATGAGACGAGACGAGACGAGACAAATCCTGAAATCGAAAGGCCAACGAATGAATATCCGGATAGTCAGTGTCAGCCTTACTGACTAACCAATTAAGTCTAACTAGCAGCAAATTTATTATTTAATTTTTTAATATTTAGTTTATTATTTCCCTGTAGTGTAGTGGTTTCCACATTCGGCTTACAAGCCAAAGGTCCCTGGTTTGATTCCAGGTGGGGACACAAGCCTCTCTTGCCATGGAGGGCAGTGATCCCTTGGAGAAAATACATGGGAGCAGCTGAAGGTGCTTACTAGCATCTAGTTGGGTGTAGCTACTATAATTTATTTGAAAGAATTAGAGACAAGCTTGCAGGATGACACATTTCCCTCTTTTTATGTAGGAATGGGTAAAACCTGGTATTAAATGGGCCCTGAGGCTAAATTTTGAAAAACCAGAGTATCAGTAAGATCTGATGTTATCGTTACTGGCGAAATTAAGAAAATAGATTTATTATTCACACTCACACAGGCCCTGATCTGAGTGATGAAGGCAGAGAGAATTAAATGCTCAAAAATGCGCTTGCACCCCATCCACAGTCGATGCTGACGGTGCTCCTTGTCACAAGTGCAGCACGACTTTAGCTCGAGAAGGCGGAAACACGAGCAGTCTGTCGAATCATTTAGTGAAAGTCCATCACATTCAGGTGGAGAAACGCACAGTGGTTGACTGCCTGGCTCGTAGTTCCTGCTATGCCAGCAACCTAAACTCAGTCTGAAATGGTCAAAACATCATCTGAAGTGTGGCTCAGATCAGTTTCAGATCACTCTGTGATCTGGAGGCTACAGTCAGACTAACGTTACAGCACAGCAAAAGCTGTCAGAAAAATACCCTGCAAGAAAGGTATTTTTACACAGAAGTGAAGAGTGAAAGAGGTTTGTCATGTATGTAAACCCCTTCAGATCTCCACCTGTATCATAATCCTAAAACACCAGTAAAGTCTGTAAAAAATATATATATTATCCATATACATTCACTTGACTGCCTTACCCACTGATTAAATAACTTCACTGGAATTATTTTAGAATTGCCCCGCCAGTGTTGTTGCATACCACTGTGCTTTCCTTCACATTAAAATTCATTATTATGTTTGCTTTTGCATTTCATTAAAAAAATTAATCATTGATTTTTATTGTGATTTTCAAATAATTTGTTAGAAACTCTGTTTTGTTGAAAACATTGCTGTATTGTGCTGTAAAATTGTATTTTACATTTCATACATTATTTATTTTCTATTTTGTTTTACACTTCAATCATCAAATTACATTCCTAACAGCAATTTGTTAAAAACAATATGTTGCAGTTTGCTGCCGTTGACTGCTTACGTTTCTTAATTTGATTCTATTACTCCAAAAAAGTACACATAAGAATACTGTTAAAGTACCACACAAATAAGCAGTACCACTAAGAATAGTTGTACCAGTGAAATCTTAGTGATGCACATCCGTGCTCTTGTTTCCGTCTTATGTTTTCACGGTTTTCAGGAGGTGGTACTCATGTATTTGTTGATCTGGGGAAATTTGATTTAGGTATCCAGAAATGAAAACAGTCGCTTTGCTTACATTCAGTCGGCCACCAAATCATTGTTAAAGTATGAAGTGGCGTTTTGTGGAGTGCTGGTACACAGTCTGCCAGCTCCTATTAATAGTCAAATTGGGAGAGAGAAGTATCTTTTGAGGTGAATCACTTCCTTCTTCTCTTTGCTTTAAAGCAGTAGAATTGAGCTTGTTAAGGCAGGATGAGAAACACACACGGCAAAAGAAAACATACCCATTTAGCAGCTGTTTCTCTTCTTCTGCTGTGGCACCTGAAAAAATAAAAATCACACTGCCTGGTTGTATCCTCAGGTTTTCGTCTGCCGCTGTTTTTCCTCACTTCCTCAACATTCACTTTACAGTAACTCAAAAATAATAGGAACCAATTATGGAAGTTAGCGGTGCTGTAATCATGTTTTTTTATTTATTTATTTTGCTGTTGAATGCTTGTCGTATTTGGATCAAAATGTCATATTTTAATCACATCCATAATTACTTTCTCTTCAGATTAAAATTCCTGTATTCAAGCGAAAGCATTCCATTCACAAGCAATTGGATGAGAGACTACTTAGCCCTCGGCAACTAAAGATGATGCTACCATGGAAACAAATTGTTCTGCTATCAATCACTGGATGCCTTGCAGGTAAGGTATTTTAACACATATTATATTTTAGTCTCACTGCACATGTTGTCATGGTTTATGTCACCACAAAATATCTCCTAAGAATGTGTTATTTCTAATGGATATTCATTAAAGCACAGTGTTACTTGTCTTCTTTATTTGCGTTTTAAATTATAATGGCAGTGTTTTTAATAAAATGTGTTCAGTGCAAAAGTCTCAAGCCACTCCTCATTTCTTTATATGTTGCTTCCAAGAAGCTAGACTTTAAAGTGGTCTTGAGAAATAGTTTTCCAGGCTTTCTGAAGGTCTTTCAAAGTGTTTCTTTGGACACCAGCTGCTTTTTTGCTTATTTTCAGTCCAGTCCTTGTACTTGATCATTTTTAGAGGGATGTTTTTTGCTTGTTAAGCCACTTAACGCTGACTTATGACTTCTTTAAGCTTAAAAAAGGCACATATCACAAGGGCTGAATTGGTGGTGTGTCTACACATTGGAGCAGCTGTGGCTCAGGAGGTAGAGTGGGTTGTTTTCCAAGAGAAAGGTTTGTGTTCAGTCATTGGCTTCTTGGGCAAGAAGCTGAACCCCAAATTGATCCCGATGCATTCATCGGAGTGTGAATATTTGTGATAGTTAAAATGTATTTAAAAGCTTAGAATGCTTTGAGTGCTTCATCAGAGTAGAAAAGCGCTATGTAAGTACCAGTCCATTTACATAATAGACAACTTAGCAGAGAACCAATTTAAATTGCATCTTAATGACTTCACTACTAGCAGCCTGGTGCAATTTTTCCCATTTCTTTGGCTTAATCTACGAAGAAAGCCAAAGATAATACAATTTGAAGTAATATTTAAAGTAGTATTTTGCACCAGAAAGATGATTCTCAAAGAGCTACTAGCCACAATCTTGGCATTTCTCTGCGTGGTGTGCAGTGTATCCTTAAAAAATTAAGGAAACTGGACCAGTGGAGGAAAAAAGAAGTGATAGAGCTAAAAACTGTCTGCAACAGATGAACAATAACTCAAAATCTTATCCTTAAAATTTTAAAAAGCATAGACCTGACACAGGACCTGAGTGAATGTATCTGGCTCTTCAGTTGATCCATCTGCTGTTCACCAAATACTTATCAGAAATTGTTTCAGTGGATGGGTGGCTGTCAAGAAGCCATTGTTAAGACAAAGAACACGAAAAATGGCTGAATTACGCCAAATCACACAAGAACTGGACTGTAAATCCATGGCAGCGGGTCTTATGGAGTGATTAATCCAGATTTAAACATTTTGGTTCAAATGATTGTCCTAATGTATGGAGGAGAGCAGGACTGAGGTCCAACAGTGAGTGTCTTACAGCCATCTGTAAAACACGGTGGAGGCTCTGTCATGGTTTGGGGCTGCATTTAAGCCAATTTTCATGGGAATCTTGTCAAAATTGATTGAATTATAAACACAAAAATGTACAGTCAGATTTTAATCCACTATGCATTACCACATGGAAAGTATGTGATTTCATTTTCAGGATGACAATAATCCCAAACACACTGCCAATGCCATAAAAGCCTGCCTGGATAGAAAAAAATATCCACAAAGAAACACAAGCAGTCACGGACAAGCCCTTCCCAGAGCCTGGACCTCAGTATTATTGAAGCAGTGTGGGATCATCTTGACAGAGAACTAAACAGAGCACATCCAACATCCAACAAAGGGTTTTGGAATGTCCTTCAAGAAGCCTGGAGAACTATTCTGGAAGACTATTTAACGAAATGGCATGGAAGCTTTCCTAACAGAGTTCAGGCTGTGTTGAAAAATTAAGGTGGGCAAACCAAATATTGACTTTACAGGCTGGTTAGAATTCTACAAATTGTGTTTTTGCCTTATGTACTGTATTTCCATTTCAATAACTCATTTCACCTATTTCCTATTTCCCTAGCAAAATATAAAGAAATGAGGATTGGCTCAGCACTCTTGCACAATACTATATATACTTTAAAAACACTAAGAGGAAGTGACTGAACAGTTGGAAGTAACCTCAGAAAATCTTTCTGACCAAAAAAGGGTACACTGATTAAGCTGCATTCATTACATGCACAACGTTCCAGCATGATGTCCTTCACCGTTCCCTAGAGTAGTGTCCCTGGTGCACATCTTCACTACCCTATCAGGGACAACTGGGAGTCCAATCCCATTCCAGTTTATGGCCTGTCCCGATCATTATCAGGATCCATGCAGTGAATCCAGACTCACATTTTAGCACAATCTACTTGCTGCCGTGCCTCATTCTGCCCTTGTGCAGCCACCTGGGATTCTAACAGGAGAAGCAGAGACACTCAGAATGTCAACCCTTGTTCAAATGACATTGTAAATCCCAATGAATGTTATTCAAATTGGCTCATGGGTAATTCACAGCCCTGCACCCAAAGGAGTGAAATCCAAGCAGTCTCACCTTGCTAGCGGACAAGTGTTTTTAACAGGGCCTGCAGGTGCTAGTTCTTATTCAGTGTTGTCATCATACACCGGGAGCGCCTCCACAATAAGTGCAGCCGATAACAATCATTAACAACATGCGAAGTGACGTGTTGTCTTGGCTCTGCATTCTGGGAAAATGTAGCAGCCTCGCAGAATAAACCTGAGATGTTAGCCTGCGGCGTGAAAGAATTCACTCTCACATGTTTTTTGATCATTTATTGATAGCTCATTCTACAACATTTTCAAATGTCACTTTTCATCCCAACTTTCCCCTTTGGATTCGTTTGATTCCAGCTTCTCTGTATTCCCAAACCACTGCCGAGAGTAGCGGTGATTCACTGTCCTGCCTCGTTTCTCAACCTGTTTTGATTCCTTGACACATTTTCGCCGATTAAAACCACGTGTAGATCTGCTAGCCACATGCTGCAATCTGTTAGCAGTAGGATATTAATTAGGCCTACACTGGCCGTCTGTTGACTCTGCCTTAGCACCAGATTGTGTTCCACATCCTTTCCTTTTAGGCTGCTGGCAGATGAGTGCATCCTTATGGCCTCAATTAACTGGTGCATGTGTAGTATGACATAGATATTCTGAAAATATAGCACCCAGCTTTATTTATCAACCCTGTCATTGTGAGCAGTCATTAATTACTGAGGAAATATGTGAAAACAGGCTCTCTGCACTCACTATTGTTGACTTAGGTGCTTAACTTAAGTTCTTTAATTGTTTCATCTTTTTTTGCGGGCATATTGTTCGTGGCAAGTAATTAACACTCAATACTTTAGTTTAGTTGAATCAGTCGGCGAGCTCTGTTTGTCTCATTAAAAACTCCCCAATACCTTAGCCAGCTAAATGTTGTAGTCAAGGTAGTATGTGACATGTTTTTTCTGTCTTTTTATTTACTTGCCTTTTTACAAGGGAGTTTAATAATATCTAGCTACTCTGTGATGATTTATCACCAAGATAAAACGCCAGAATGAAGACTGGCCCTATGGAAAACGGGCCTACTATGTAAAACTTGAGTAATTACACGTAAGTGCCTCGGTCATTGGTTTTTTTCCCTCATTATTCCGAGTGTCACGTTCATCTGAGCAGTGCAAGAGCATGCGGAGAAACAGATAACAAATATGTCAGCATTAGCTGTTAATGCCTAACAAGGGTAAGTAGGATTTACTTCCCTTGCAGCAAGATAAGCAAATAATGTACACAACACATCACGAGGAGTGTCCTAATGCATTCCGTGCTCTTCTTTGTAAAGAGCAGCACTGCTCAGAGAATAGGAGGAAATATACTGTATATGGTATATTGAGAAAGTAATATACACTGAGTGTCAGAAGGTTCCTGTATTTCTGCAAGATTAACTATTTGCCCTCACAGAGATGGTGCTTTTGCTGCCTTCTTCCAGTATTTTCTCTTAAGGTCAAAGAGACAAATTTTCAAGCTTGTACAACTATAGACTTTCTCCCCTTTCTCTAGCCTGTACAGAGGATGTCATATTTCAAGGGCCAAGATGGAGGACGGAGCCAAGTGACCTCATTTTACCAATCAACTCCCCAGACCACCAGGCTACCATTACATGTGAGGCAGAGGGGAGCCCTCCGCCGCAGTACAGGTAAATTACCACATCAAAGTTCCATTCCCCACAAGCCTCAACTGTCTACCTGCTCTGTGCTCCACGTACACATCGCGGGCTGAAAATCCAATCCCGCTTAATTGCTTGTGAACCTTCATTGCCGCTTCCACGGAAATCAAAGAAGGTCCCGATAGTGTTGGACGCTATCGATTTGTAAAAGAACAACATTTTCAGGACATAAATGAGATAACGCACCGTCCAACAAGAAGGCAAGCTTCAAAGAGCAACTGCTTAATTGAGCATCTGTTTCTAATTGAAAAAAAGCTCATCCGTTTTTAGGCCGAGCTATGATGTGGAGCCACCACTGTGGTTGATGAATATGCTAACACCTAAGATATGAGTGAGGTTAACTTTATTAATGATAAGATTTAAGCCACTGTGCGAAATGAAGCTGGTGATTTATAATATGGCGCATGGCTTAAGGAATCATTAGGAGAGAAAAGGAGATTCGAGCGACTCATTTGCGCCGCAGATCCTTTGATATCTCTGTGGCTATTCCCCGGCGGCGCAGGGAGCCTGCCTGAAAATGGCAGCTGGCTGTGTTTTTTGTGGTAGATTGTGTTTCAGAGCTTGGTCAGCACCATGTAGATGCACAGCAAGCAGAGGAGAGCGGCAGTAACCTTGTGAGTGACATTCCGTTAAATGCTTACATTTCCTATAATGCGTCTGTGCTGAAAACATGGTTCAGGCACAGCAGCGGGGGGGGTATCACTGTACATGTTGTGCAACCTGAGCTGTCTCAGAGATGAAGGCAAAACCATCACTTGCATTATCTCACCCGCAACTTAAAGCCTTTCTGACATTCACTTGTGTTGTTCAAGAGGTTTTCCTCTTTGGGGCTCTTTGTGGAGATAATGCCGCAGTAGGAAGTGGCATTGTTGTCAGGACGAGCTGCAATTTGTTCTTCAGATGAGCGGGCAGAGGTGTGATGTAATATTAGAAGAGCAGAGATACACAGATCCTTGCTATAAGAGTGTATCATCATATTAAAGTTGGTTTAATCAATGCTTTATGTGAACAATGGATCAAATGACGCTGTAATGCGAAAGGGATAACTTGAAGTGGCAAACCCAACAGCTAAGGTTTATGCTACTAAAGCCCACGAATTGCACAAATTCAGTTTGTGGTAAATCCCAAACATGCTGTCAGTGCTTCGTGATTTAATTCGAGTGTAGTAATGATTTGTAAGAATTTTTGAAGACTTCGTGGTAGTTGAGGTGCCAATATTAAAATTTCTGAAACACTGACGAAAGGGTTACAATTTCGCAAACCTTACAACATATCACAGACTGTTGTAATTGCTTCATAAGGTACCCTGGTAAGTAAGTACCTTCGGCTGCTGTCATGTATTTCTCCGAGGGGTCGCCAAAGCAGAGGAATCCACATTGGAACAGATTTTAATGCCCATCCTGACGCTACTCTCGCATAATGGGAGAGGCTTGTGTCTCCACCTGGGCTCGAACGAGGGAGACAAATGTGCAAACCACTGCATTGCAGATGCATCATAACTACAAGTTTTTCCCTTAATGAAGTGTCACAAATGTTCACGCAGGAGTTATGTTTCATTATCAGTAGCATTATCCTTCTGTTTCCTAAACAATTCCTCACAATTCATGTCTTTAGTGTAGCTACTCAGCAAGAAAAGCTGCAGCCCATCCGCAACAAATAATTCTAAGTTTTTTTTGTCTGTAATCATTTCCACATAGATGGAATCAGGGCTTTACCCAGCAGCAGTGTCAATAAACGCAGCATTTAGCATTTAGCAATATGCAGGATATATCTGTCAGGAATAGGTGAACACAAAAATAAAGTAGGGTTAAAGATTTTTAATTTTCAGGTCACAGGAATACGACTCTAAATGAATGCTAATGTGTCTGCTGGATGTGGCAAATTTGCATGTTAATCGTATCCACGTTACATGGTAATATTTTGCGATTTGTGTGGGCTTTATGTTTCTCTCACGCCACTCTGCAAAACAAAACGATACCCCCAAATTTTATGTAATATATTTATATATTAAAATTTTGACATAATGTTGTGCAGTATAGTTTTTGGTTATTTATTACAACCCTAGTGTTTCCATTAGAGTCTGACTGATTTTTTTATTCTGATACTGTCTTATCCGTGTAAGTGTAGTGATTTACACATTTTCCTTACAAGCGAAAGGTCACGTTCCAGGTGGTAACACAAGCTCCTCTCAGGAAGGGCATCTGGGGTAAAACCTCTGCCAAATTACCAATGTGGATTAATCTGGTGTGGCAACCCCTTGGGGAAAATTTTCATTTATTTTTTTTACCATCTTACAATCATTTGACCAGGAAGTAAACTCCTAAGATTATGAATTTCTTTTGTGAGAGTGCCCTGGGCTGACAGACCTAGCATTACCTAGCAGGCAGCACAGGGAGAACATGCAAGCTCCACACAGAAAGACCCTACCTGGGTTTGAACCCAGGACCCTCTTGCTATGAGGCAACAGTACTAACCACTGATCCGCTGTGCTACCCAAAATATGAGGGAGCACCCAAAATTTTAGTGGGAAAAGAGACATTTATGGTGTCTTTGTTTAGTAACTTCCCAGCAATGTGTTTCACAATGTATTGAGCAAATTTACTTAGATAGATAGATAGATAGATAGATAGATAGATAGATAGATAGATAGATAGATAGATAGATATAACATGAAGAAGCAACACTGCAGTCTTTTGAACAGTTATCTGGGTGTTTGAATCCTGGTTGGGGCATACAGCCAGCCTGGGTCCCCAGGCTAGACAACCAAGCCTGTCTCTGAACACAACTCCCCTGGCTCACTGACGAAGTCCCATCAGAAGACATGCTTTCAGATGTTAATACAGTTATACTCACCGACCCCACTGTTGTTAAAATGTCCTTGACTTGTAAAGGCAACGTTCTATGCTATTGGAGCTAGATTTTTGTGTTTTGTTTACTCCAAAAAATATCTCTGACTTGGTGAACAAGAAAATTCAAGTTTCTAGATCTCCTGTCTGTAAATCTTGGCTGAGAAAAGCTAAAAAAGCTGTTGAATCAAGTTGCCTTGATATTTTGAAACTTCTCAACCTTTCAGCTCATCAAGCTGAGGGACTGATGAGCTCATGTGACGGCAAGTGTGTCCATCATCTGTCTGTCTGTCCATAATTCACAAATATCACTACACATTCTACAGTATTCATCAGAATTCAATCAAACTTGTGCACAATTATCACCCGGTGGGTCTTCACCCAAATCGTGCACAAGATCATTTTACAAGCACTTTTCCATTTTCAGAAGAATCGCTAATCCTAAGAGTATTAATCTGGATTGTAATGTTCATAAAATGAGTATTTGAGTGTGCCCTTCTGTCGTCTATATATAAAGCAGGTATTAGGTTTATTTATGGCATAATTAAGCTAGTTTAGTGCAGGTCAAGAACCAAGATTGTTGTACTAGATATGACTGTTTGGAAACCCCTTGACTTCTCATTAGATTTGAATACTCATTAGTTTGTGTAATACAGCCAATCAATGATAAGAACACTTATCTCTTTGTGTCTGTACTTCACACGTTACATTAACCTGTCAATTGTGATGGATTGTAAGCTGAATGAGCTCCTACATCATTAATGTTTTGACTCGTTTCTTTTAAGTGCAGTGGTGAGAGTGCTTTCTTAGTTACTTTGAGCAACTTTTTTTTTGCTCTGTAAGTTTTTATATCAGCAAATACTGCAGAACATATATGCCAGTACAGGTATACCTGTAATAGGCTAATGTCAGCTGTTACGCACACCAGCAAAAACTTGATGAAAAGGAACTGAAAAATGACTTTGCCAGACATACGAAAGGTGAAAAGCTGTGTTTTCAGGGTGCTGAAAAGACCTTTTTTCACCCTTCACTTTTCAACCAAATTTAAGGCACAGCTTTTTCTAAATGTCTTTTCAGAAAGGGGAAAAGCTGACTTTTCACCCTTCGCATTTCAGCCAAATCTCAAAGTTGTTGAGGCATCTGGCAACGTTGCATTTGTGTGGGTTGATGGCTGTATTAGGACTATACATGGTACAAAAAAAAGATGAAATTGCACAAAAGTTAGACTAATCGGACTAAATGGAGCCCAATTTTTAGTGACAGTGATTCAAGTAAATCTATGACTAGCCAATTAATTTTTGCCCAGAAAACAACATCCATGGATATCTGGTCCTGGGTAGGTAATATCGTCCTACAATATTGAAGATACACACCACCCACATGTTCCGGAGCTCTGCTGATAAAAGTCATTTTTATTGCCTTTTCTGTTGCTTTGATCTCAAATGCATTTCCTGTTTAACTTTAGCCCACCTCTCTAGCCAGCTTGTGTGGGTTCTCATTTTCTCTCGTACCTGTTGTTCACTAATTTTTCTCTGTTGCAAAGCATTCAGCTTCTATTTGTAGTGCAAAAACAACACACACAGCTCACATTGGCCAATTTCATCTAGGTCAGTAGCTCTTGGAGTCACTGCCCTCATATATTAGTAAACAACGTGAAGCCAGGTTTAAAAGGAAAAATTGATGTTTGAGTAAGCATACTCTCACCACTGTGGATTGACATTTTTGGTAATGCTTTTAAAGACACTAGATTTTTGCCCTTAATGTTACTTTGAAGAAGGAGTCATTTTGGGGCTTTATTTGGGTTGCATCAGTTTTTTCTGACACTGATTGTCTTTGACTCGCTTCCCTTTCGGCAAGGAGAGGACTTTTTTTTGTCCAAGTGATAAAATAGAAAGCATAAATTCTTTGCAATTTATTTCCCCCAACACCAAAATTAGAAGCTCGAAATATACTGAATGCAAGCTGAAAGAAATGCCTTTAGGTAGTGGTCATGCTGTGACTTTCAGCAGACTGGGCAAACTATATGCACAGGCCTACACTCTGCAAATGAATTGTATTTATATAATTAGATATGCCAACCGAGAGGGTATTACATTCAGAGCACTTAATTTCCTCAGTTACTCAAGCTATTAGGAAAATTCCATCCATTTGGTCTAATATCCATATAGAAAATTGGGCCACACAATATTGAATTTGCCAGAAATGAAGATGATGTTAACCCTCGTCAGGGAGTCTCGAATGTGCTTGCAGCAGCGAGTCTGTCTTTTCACTTAGAATTGGGTATTTCAGCTTTTCAGCATCTCACATTGTGTTGGAAAACACCTGAGGGCATTTAACACTTTTTAAATGACCAGTTATGAAACAGATACCTGGATCCATTTCACTTTCACTTTTCCACTGCGAATAGATGTACACAGTGTGACAGAAGCCTAGCATATTATACTAAGCAATAATAGCAGGTATGATATAGTCTGATTGGCATTTTGTTCCCAGGGTATACCAAATGGAAAGCCAAAATTTCAAGGTGCTGTGCAAAGTACCCTCTGTGTCATCTGAAATGGTCATACACAAGGCACTCTTTGCAGCATGCATCACACCTGCAGTTTTTTAATGCAAGAATGTCACCACTATAGAAGAGTATTGGCCTTCATCAGGTTTTCAGACACTTTTGTAGAGTTGAGCATGTGGTCTTTCTGAGTTTCGATTTGAAGTAGGCCGAGTTTTTCTTTCAGAAGGGATATAAGGTTTTTTCAAGTACATCTTTAGCTCACTTGGCACCATGTGAACATTAGCCGACACATAACACGCTCAGGCTGAAGGCTGTTGATGTTCCCCTAAGTCAGGCAGCTTTCACAAACTAGTAGTTTTCTTTTTCCTTTCTCTTTAGCTCGTGAGTCATGTGGACTGGCGACTAGTTGCGGTTTACTTCATTCAGGAAGGTGTTCTAGTTTCCCTATATTTAACCTTTTCACTGTTAGGGCCTTCGACATGGTAAACTGCTTTTATTACCCACTATCCTGCAACTATACAAACAGCACATTAATACAAAGAATGTTTTAAAGTTGCAAGAATAACATATGTTCACATGAAAAAGAAAGCTTGCATAGGACTTTGTGCAGTCCCGTGAAAAACTTGTGATCATCCTGACAAATTCTCCCCAAGGTCAGAGCATGTAGTGCTAAGAGAAATTGCAAGAAACTAAAAGAGCTACATCTCAGACTCTACAGGCCTCATTTAGCATGCTAAATGTTAATGACACCTTTATGTTAAAATTCATGACAGCACAATCAAAAAAAGACAGAACAAGTACGGCTTGTTTGGAAGGGTTGATGGGAGAAAGCCTCTTGCAGAAAAGAAGAACATGGCAGCACAACTTGGGCTTGCAAAGGTGCTTCTGAACAAAGCACAAGACTTCTGGAACAATGTCCTTTGGACAGATGAGACAAATGCACAACACCTTATTAGGTGAAAACCAAACTCAGCATATCAGTAAACGCTTCATACTAACTGTCAAGCACTGTGTTGGAGGGGTGATGATTTGGACTTGTTTTGCAGCCACAGGACCTGGACGACTTGCAGTCTTTGAGTCAACTGTGAACTCCCCTGTGTACCACAGTATTCTGGAGTCAAATTTGAGGTCATCTGTCTCACTGCTGAAGCTGGGGCGAAACTGGGTCATGCAGCAGGATAATGATCCCAAACACAGCAGCAAATCTACGACAGAATGACTGAAAAAGAAAAGAA
>VUQH01003289.1:0-13002 GCA_015106775.1 Etroplus canarensis
AACATTCATGGATGTAATGAAGGAGGACATGCAGAGGGTTGATGTGAGGGAAGAGGATGCAAGGGATAGGGTGAGATGGAGGCAGATGAACCGCTGTGGCGACCCCTAACGGGAGCAGCTGAAAGAAGAAGAAGAAGAAGCGCATAAATCTGAGTACTGCACATATGCAGTCTTAGTGGGTTCTTTTCAGTGCAAATAAAAGAATGGTAGTTAGAGCACAGAAAGCATATTAGATGTTTACTATTTCATCAAAAGTAGTAGATAATCTTGAATGTGATGGCAGCAACATGTCCCAAAAAAGTTGGGACGGGGGAAACAAAAGGCTGGAAAAGTAAGCAGTACTTAAAAGAAGAAGTTGGAGGAACACCAACTATGTAATTTTGGCTGCTCCCTTGCATTCTCCCCAATAGGGTTGCCACAGCGGATTAATCTGCATTGGCAATGTGGCAGAGGTTTTTTACGCAGGACGCCCATTCTGATGCAACCCTCCATGGTGAAAGGGGCTTGTGACTTTTCCTTTGTAAGGCAAAAGTGTAAACCACAAGCACCAACTCATTAATTGGCAAAAGGCCAGTAATGTGACTGGGTATAGAAAGAGCACATTACAGAGGCAGAGTCTCTCAGAAGTAAAGATTGGCAGAGATTCAGCAATCTGCAAAAAACTACATCTACAAATTGCTGAGAAATTTCAAAATAATGTTCCTCAATGCAAAATTGCAAAGGCTTTGAATATTCCTTCATCTACAGTACATAATATCAAAAAATTCAGAGAATCTGGAGACACCTCTGTGCACAAGAGACAACCTAAAACCAATATTGGATGCCTGTGGTCTTTGGGCCCTCAAGCAGCACTGCATAACAAACAGGCATGGTTCTGTCATGGAAATCACTGCATGAGTTCAGGAACACTTCCAGAAATCATTGTGTGTCAACACAGCTTACCATGCCATTCACAAATGCAGGTTAAAGCTCTATCATGGGAGGAAGAAGCCGAATGTTAATATGATGCAGAAACGCTGCCATCTTTACTGGGCCTAAGCTCATTTAAAATGGACTGAGGCAAAGTTGAAAATTGTTTTTGGTCCGATGAACTGAAATCTGATATTCTTTTTGGAAATCATGGATGCCACATCCTCTGGATTAGAGAGGAGATAAACTATCTGGCTTGTTATCAGTTCTCTGAAGCTATTGGGGTGCATTAGTCGTACTGGCAACTTACACATCTGCACATCTGGAAAGGCACCATCAATGCTTAAAGGTATATACAAGTTTTGGGATTGAGGTTGTATGTCAGTCTTGACCAGTGTGACAAATTTGATTGACTGAACCATGGTGGCATTCATAGAGTGTGACTAAATGCCATAGGCTTTATTCCTAATATGGCTTAATATGAAAGTTCATCTTGAGCTTTAAAACAGAAAGCAAATCCTTTCAGAACATCCAAAGTCCATTCTCTATTAATCTGCATCCAGTGCTTGTGCTTCTGGACAAAATACCTCTTCATGTAAATGACAGACTCAAGAAATGACTTTGCAGTTTATTACGATAAATTATTTTTTGTACACCCATACAGAAATTGCAACATAATATTGATTTATGTAAACAACTTTGGACTGAAGTATCAGTCACAAACAGAAACAGAAAGGAAACAGCACAGGCTACACTAAATTACAGGGTGCATGTAAAGCATTTTCCCAAACATCATCTTTTTTCTGGTTACCGTGCTAGCAGAGAAGTGGGGCAGGCAGCTCCAAACTGGAGGATAGAGACTCTGCATAGAGACTTCATGACTATTCATGTCATAAACACTTACACTAGCATCTGTAAACTGATCTACAACACACGGAAATTAGTATGCACATGTATTACAGCATATATTAAGGCGTTCAACATGAATGTTCTTAAAAGTTGTCCTGCAGAGCCCCTATTCTACAGAATCAGCTTCTGAAATATAATAGATCAATTATCAATTTATATTGAATAACATCAGAGAATTCGTTCATTTGCAAATAAAATAAACTAAAATAAAATATGTCCAGGATTCCCAGAACTGTCTGTGGCTGACAAACTACAAATGATGAACAAACAACATTTTAGCCATTTGCAGAATTGCTGAATACACAGAAGCTTTGTGAGAGCAAGATTTTGGCAGTGTCCATTTGCAGTACTTACAACTCCACTGACTTTATTGAACTGTGCCACAAGAAAATAAATTAAGACTTTGAGACTGTATATATTATTTCATAAGCTATAATGTATCCTTAGAAAAATATTTAATTTAATGCAGCATTGTCTTATACATTTACAAAATTCAACAAATTACACAAGAAGATTTTCTGTAATTCTTTGCAACTGAAAGGCTTTCCAGTGCCTTTTCAGTCAAGGTCAAGGTTTTTTATGTTTTCTATTTTTAATTCTTTATTCATATTGTTGTGTCAGCTGCATAATTTTATAGTAAGTAACCTTTCACACTAAATATATCTCTCTAAATACTTTGAAAAATCCTCTGTTAAGCTTCATCGACACCCTGAGAATAAATCTTTTGTCAACACTTTTCAAATAACGAATCAATTTAAAATTTAAATTCATTTTCACATGTATGCTGATTCAAATTCGGTGACTTCATATCATTTCATTAGGCTCAGGATGATGGTAAATAAAGAGTTTATAGTGTGAAACACACTCACATAAACTATGCAGGCCTTATGACAAATGCCAAAAAATAGATAGAAATGGGATTTTTTGAATTAAAATGTAAAGATTTTAGGTGTCAATTAATTTCAAATCCATATTACAATCATTGTCTCTGAATAATATATAGATAATATATAGATACTACTACAAAACTTAGATTCTAAAGGTGGCATGCTTCAGCAGGCAGTAAAGAGATAGAAGAAAAGGCCACCATCAACCCTATCACCACCATCACCAGCCCCGCTTTTCTTCTGGTATAAATGCTTTTATACTTTCACTACATGGAGATATAGCAGAGAGGCTTTAAATAAGTCCATGTTTTGACTCACATTTGGACAGTTTGCACTGAATGAAGGAATAAAAGAATTGGTTTACAAAAGGTGATTGATTGGCAAAGAAGGTTAATAGATCAGATATGCAGCATTTTGGGGGAACAACAGAACAGGAAGAGTAGTTTTTTTTCTGTATCCCATCTCCTCCACTCCCAGTGCCTGGTCTCAGCCCTCTTCTTTTCACCTTGTTCCTCAGCTCCCAAGCCAACACAGTCTCTTCCTCTTGGATCTCCTTACTGCTCTGACAGACTTTCACTTGCGATCATCATCGAGCATCTCAAACAAGGCCTGTAGCAGTCGGTCATCTCTGTGCCTGTAGGGCTTGGTGCTATAGAAGCCATCACTGTAGTCATTGTAGACACTGTCCTCAGGGCTCTGGTACTTGTTGATCATGTCCAGAGCCTGGTACAGCTTCTGAGGTGGGAGTCTTGTAGCAGGAGGAGCGAAGCTCTGGCCCAGCTGCTGTTGCTTCCTCCAGGCAGAGGAGGACCTGGCTACATTCTGAGCCTGCTGCAATGCCGGGGTCTGCCGGTTGAAGGCCGTCTGCAGCAGACGCAGCAGAGCAAGAGACGGGGAGGAGGGTGAATTTGAGGGTTTTTTAGGCTCTTTCTCAGGATTTGAATAAGAGGAGGCTTGAGCATTCTCAGCCTTTTGAAGTTGATGGGCCTGTGTTGGCTCCTTTAGCAGCAGACAAAAAGAGAATGGAGACACAGCCATTAGCTCACAACAGTCACAGTGATACCAAAATAATTCTGTGAGGGTGCAGCTAAAGGTTTGGTTTTGGTTCCAAGAAAAACTATGTTGGAATTACAGACTGTAAAAAATGTATACATATATGGACAGGATCCACACATCACTGGATTGTAGACATAGCTGGGTTAGCTAAAATAATATGCATTGATTCAAACAACAATGGGTCGCAATTTGTTGCAGCTTAGACCCAAGCAAGGTTACTGTTCTGCAATGAGCTTTTCATTTAGTACATCTGCAGCATTTCACTTAAAATTTGTGCCATTGCATGCCTACTAGTCATTCTTTCTTCTAGCATCCAAACCTGCAGTTTTAAATCATGCTAACTTTACTCACCTTCAGCATGTTTATAACTTTTACTCACCTCCATATGTTCTACACCACGGCGATCATTCTGCACAGCATTGTAGGGTATGTAGACTCGAGGTTTCTTCATGTGCTCTGGTTTTTCAGATGTTCCATGAAGAATCAACTTCCAGTTCAAAATCCGACCCTTGTTCTCCATGCGACCAGACTGTGAAAGGGAATAAGGTTAGCTTACAAAAAAATCAACAAATATTTCTGCATCACAAATTACTGTATGTTTGAACTGCATGTAAAAACTTATTTAAAAGGAAGGGCGAGAAAGAGGGTTTTCCTCACAAATATATATGTATGTATGTATAACTCACAGTATCTGTGATCTTAAGGGTCCATGTACCAGCAGGATCCTCTCCCCATGTGTGGACAGACATGAAGTCCCAGTTTCTGAAGCCGTTAGAGGATGTGTCCCTTTCCCGCTCTGCCAGCAGCACTGTATTGGTGCCTGAGGGAAAATCCAAAGGGATTATTTGAGAGCTTTGTCATTTTGTTCACATGCACGTGTGTTTATTCATGTTTGTGTGCATGCCACTAACCAGCTGGAGATGTGAGCGTAATGTGCAGATCTCCCCTCCTGGTATATTCAATGCTCGCCTCAACCTGCACATGCTCCAATGAGCGGATAGCGTTCTCCTGCCCTGCACAGGCTTTGGTTGGAATCTCTATAGTGATCTCGCCTGTTGCTTTTAGCTCCCTGTAGAATGCATTAAAATAGCAGTGAATAAGATGACAACCAGCAGACAAGTTGATCATATGTGACATTTTCTCATTTTTGCAGGTAGGGCTGCTTAAAATGACATAACCCTGCTCTATCTGCACAGATTGCATATTACTGTTCAGCTAGATCAGTGACAATCAGAAGCGCATATAAAATGCATATGCAGCTCTGGAAACCTTGACTCATTCATTTGCAAAAACAGCTAATCCCCATCTCTCCCAGACATGAATGAAAGGATTTCCGTGTTCAAGCTGGCATAAAGCTGGAGGGGGTTGTAGCCCACTAAGCATTGACGGAAATGTAAAGCCAAATCCCAGGGATTAAACATGGATGTAGGGAGGTAATGGGGAAACTGGGTGCAATTGAGTCTCATAATCCAAAGCAAATAGTAGAATGGACACTTTCAGGAATACACAGCGCAATTGACTTTGGCTGCTGTTGGTGTTACAGTATGATATCAAAAGTTTCAAGGAGGGCTCAGTTTTGTTTGAGGGTTAATGTTTCTTTGTCAATACAAACAAAACATCTGGAGAGACAGCAGAAAGGGGAGGTGCTTCCTTTTAGTATCTCTGTGGTTGGCAGCTTTTGTATTGGGATATTTAAGCCCACTGTTTAGAAAATAGAAATTATATATGTGTTCATAGGTAAAGATTGATATAAAATTTAAATGATTGCTGCTTTAATTCATTTTTCACGCACAGAAATATCCTCCCCTCAGGCTTAAGACTTAGCATTGTCATGACTCGAATCGAAAAGCAACAGATGCGTCTTTAATAACACAGATGGTTTTGTCTGTTTGCTTTGTTGGATTCAAAATGAAACAAAGCTTTCTCTCTCTGTCTAAAATTAGATACTTTTTCCAAAATGCTTGCTGGATTGTTTCATGGACTTAATGATGATCATGTTTAGTATATACCAGTTACAACACCATGTACTGTATGTGATTGCCAGCTGTGTGCATGTTGTATTGTGCAGCTACTATAGATTCACAGTTTGTATCATTTGAAAAGCAGTGACCAAAAATCTGCTGCCTTTGGCCACCGTCAATTAGTAAAAAATTAAAAGTAAAGCACCAGATCACATCAGGGAAATAAAGTTCTGATAACACCAGCCAGAGAAGTGCAGCAGCTATAAAATTTTTACATACCTTGGCTGAAAAGAATCATCCCTGACAATACATTGCTTCTTCTCTGGCACATGCTTCCAAGTGGCTGGGTCAGCAAGGTCCACCAAGGCTTTGGCATTGAGAAGGCCAAAGCCAAAGCGGCTGTTGACCATCAGCCCTGCTCCATTCCTCTTCCAGCCGGGGTTATTGGCCAGTGGATCAAACTCTGAGGTCCAGACCACAATGTGCTGCAGGTCTCTCCAGGTAAGGTCAGGACTAAGTAGCAAAGATAGACAAGAAGGCAGATCAGTAAGTATTACATGATACTTACATTATCACATGGCATTAATTTACTGTAAATTATAACAAATAACATATTTAGATTATGTGATTAACAAGTGTTCAGTATGAAGAATCATGTACTTTTGTTCCAGTGCCAGGGCAAATATTCCAGCAGCCAGCGGGGCAGAAGCTGAAGTACCAGTGTGAGTCTGAGTACACTCATTATGCAGATCAGCACTTGTCTGAAAGCAAGCAAAGAATGACATGAAAAGATAAGTTCATGTCATGGGATAACCTTGCTTGATGTAATATATGTGACGCAGCAATCCATAGCACAAACAGGGGTAGTGACATACAATCCTCTGGTCAGTGTAGTCTCCACTGCTGTACGCTGTAGCCAGAGTGGAGGAGCACTTCTCAGCGTACCACGGGGACAGGCCCTGCTGGGAGGCACTGCTGATTGAGATAGTGTAGATGCTGTCAGTGTAGCCATCACAGTCACAGTTATCGCCCTGGCGGCCGCCATTACCTGATGCCCAAACAAAGATAGAGCCTTTCCCACCACGGCCCTACAGAAGGCATGAAAGAGAAAAGAAAATGCTTCTTTTAGATACTTCCCTGTAACTTGAACTACAAAAATATCCTATGCAAAGTGCTTAATTCATTCTACTAGTGGTGTACTGTATATCACACAGGAATACATATAAAAGAAAACATGGGGGTTTAACAAATTATTTACAGGTATGGGGCACAAACTTTTAATCAGTTTCATATTTTGACACAATCTGACTCAAATCATTGCTGCCTAATGCAAAGCCTTGCTAATGACTGTAACTGAAGTCATTAGTGGCTTTACTCTTAGCAGCTAACTATACTGTCCTTATGATTCTGTTCAGTCAGATTCCCATCACTCCTGCACATAATAGCTCCCATTAGAAACATCAGTCTCAGACCATATCAGTTAAATGTGAGGAAAAAAAAGCTCTCAGTTTTATGATTTACCTTCTGAATACCATATTCAAAAGCTTTCTGGGCCAGACGGCCAGGGCCCTCCACTGTCTTGCCATCATCGTTGGGTCCCCAGCTGGCACTGTAGATGTCCACATGGTCTGGATTGAACCCAATGGAGCTCGCTTCGATGGCATCAGTCACAATCCCATCAAGCATACGAATCCCTGAGCAGAGAGATGGGAATGTTAGAGCACAGTGACCAGTCACTCTTTGTTTACTTGTGTTCAGACTGTTGGACTTAATGTTATTTCCTGACTATTCATTAGGCTGAATTAAACAAAGACAGAATACTAAAGAACTTCACTTAATTTACATGCTATAAATAAAACTCTTCTCTTTAGAAGTAGAATATTTTTAAACTGCAGGTTTTTCTGGGACTGCTGCTGTTAGGAGCCCCTTTTTATTTTTTCAGCCATGATATGTGCATCATTGTTTCAGTGGAATGGAGCTCAGTAATTTTGGAGAGCGACATTATGCAATCATCTGATGTCAAAATCAGGCCTCCATCAGGAAGTCTTCTGCCTGCACATACTAAAAGATAAATACATATTTAAAAATCCCTGGATGTACAGCCAGAGATTCTACAACCATTACTGTTCTTTTAACGCCTGGTTAAGAAAATTCTGATTAATGTATCAAATCTATAAGCAGCTGGAAAACAAGGACTTCCTGAATTTATGCCTCTGTCTTCCAGGGTGTCAGTACGGGGAAAAATGGGAATGACCACGCAGGGCCCCAATGGTGGGTGGGACCCTTGCAAATATGGAGTGAAAAGTTAAAAAATTGTTTCCAGTTTTTCATTCATAAGTAATTAGTGTCATGATAAAAACCTGAATAAAACAGTTGAGTGACTGAAGTTCGAGTCCCAAAAAATATTGGAGGCTCTCTGATGCCACTTCATCCCTAACAAATGAATTTAAAATGGTTTAGCCACCCTGCACTCAAACTGACCCTGCCGTGCAGAAAATTTATTATATCTGATGGCTGCTAATGCACACCATGAGTCATCAAGTACGCAAAATTGGGGTACAAAAAGACAATAGAAAATATAAGAGGGAGAGAAGGCAAAATGGGGGAAGTCAGCTGTTACCAAATTTCTTTCAAAAGAAAAGTGAGCAGAGTACAAGTAATAGGTGAAGAATGGTTTATCTCTGTTAAAAAATGTGACCCAATGAGAGATATGACACTATATCTAACAAAATGACCAAGCACAACATAATGCCATGAAACGCTTGGCCCTTAATTTCAGGAACTGCCAGAAAGAGATAAGCAGAAGCAAGTCCCTCTCCAAATGAAAGAGAAATCGTTCCTATGGTGGCAACTAAGATATTCCAATCAGTCATTTTTTATTGTTAGCAGTTTCAGCTGAAAGCTTCACAACATTAACATTTAGTAGCATTCAGCTTTATTATTATGTTGGATCAGTTGTTCTCAACCGGTGTGATGCTATGGGATAATCGAGGCATTTTGAGGAAGCCAGTGCATTGTACAGGCTGATGAAATAGTTTTTAAAACCACAATGGCACTGCTTCTTGATTTAAAGAATACAAGGGTAATCACTTATATTGCAATTTTTTCTCAGTTTAAGCGTTAGAAAAACTATACTGTTTTTTTTATACATAGTGATCATAAATTAATGAATGAAAAGTTAATTCATGGCTGCCTTAATGACCACTACAGATTGTGTACAATTATTAGTTCACTTATTTTTTCAACAAAATCTAAAGATGCTTATGTATAGAGCCCAAAGTTCTGTGCTATGCCCCTTCTGTTCTGTTGTCACTTAAATCTCTTCAGTAGGAACTCCAATCTGTCATGGTCCCCCCTGTCCTCTCTGGTGCGGACCCACCCGCCTCTCTCTTTTCTCTCTCTCACGCCTCTCTCTCTCCCTCCTCTGTCGGGCTGGGTTGGGATCATTAACCTTTCACCCCCACAGCTGCGCAACCTTGCCACACCCCCATCCGCACACCAGCTTCTCATCAGCTGTTCTTGGCCGTGGTCTTTTTAACCACGGAGAAGCTTCGGTTCGTTGCTTATGCTCACGTAAGCCATTCTCAACTCACTCAAGTTTTTGACTCTCGCCCATGAACTCTAGTTTATGTCTGCCTGATTATCGCTGCCTCAGATCTGACCTCTGCCTCTTTCTCCCTCTCAGATTCACGCCACCTTTGGACCCTGGATTCAAACACTCTGGAAACCTGGACACCGCTTGTCAGCCCAGCCTGACCCCCACCTTGCACATTCACATAAGTTTGCCTGTACATCCTACCTGTAAATAAATTCTATTAACACTGCTTCTGCGTCAGATCCTTCTCTGACCATGACGCAATCAATAATACAGTTAATAATACAGGTACCATTTCAATAACAAAATATCTATTTTACATACAGTGTATATAAAAATATTTGAAAAAATGAGGTTTGAATCATGTGTGATGACACTGACTTACATCTGGCATGTATGAACCTGATGCTAGTCTTTCTCACCTACTGTCAAATTCTTGTGTTTTTTCTTTTTTCTAAATTTTTACCTGCTGCAGCTCTAAGAATAAAAAGCAACAAACAAAATGTTAAAAAAGCTCTCACCTCCAACTTTAGAGTTGTATGCCACTCCAACACCACATTTATTGTTGTCTGCCTGCATAGCAATCTCCCCAGCACACCTTGTGCCATGCCTGAGAAGGAATAACATAGTTAACAAAGCAAAAAATGGATTTTGTATAAAATGTTGCATAAAATTGTTATTTTGATTAATGTTGTTTTGTTAATTGTCTGTTTTATTTATATTCATCATTTTAAAGAATGTAAAGTCCTTACTAGAACTCACTAACTTGTTTATTTACATAACTTATCTCATTGAATTTCATGTTGAGAGCAGAAACTATAGTTTGTGATGACAGGGGTCAGCTGCATCTTTTGAAAATAGAGGTCTTTGTTTTTTTGGCTCTCATCTGGCAGGCTTTGAACTGGAGTATTCTAATAACAATGGAGCTCAGGGTTGTTGGCAGAGAAGAGCATGTGAGTGGACTTGCATGTGTGTGTCAGCTGGTAGAGGGTGGATCATTAATCTAAACAATAATCAACTGAGGCTAGTGTGAGGACTGTTTTCTAATTTACTTGCAATTTTATGAAGCTACTGAAATAATGGTGTGTTTATGGAAAGGGTCTAAATTGCCATACCAGGGTCAGATTTGGTCCAGTATTATGGAGAAAAAAAGGTAGGTCAGATAATTGTCGAAGTGTAACTGTGCAACAATCTTACTTGTTTTCATTGGTGGAGTCATATCTGGGAAAAGGGTCGGGGTCATTGTCGTTGAAATCATAGCTGGCTGCTGCATCCTGTCAAAATTAAAAAAGAAGACAATTAGGGGGCTTTTTCCAAAGCTCAGATGATATCAGTTCACATTTGTGACATAAGCTTCAAACACAGATTTGTCACAGCCTATCTCCTGTTATGGTAACAAATATGACTGTTAAGAGAAAAAGGGTCATGTGACCAAATAGTGAAACCACACATAGTAAATGATTCTAAGTCTAAAGGAGTACTTATCTGTGTGGCTGGATTTACAAACTGCATATTTTATACACAGAAAGATGTCTGTTCTCTGCTTTTTCTCATACTAGTCATTCCCTTGAACTAGAACTATAGTCAGTAATAGAAATTATACTCCTGTTCAACTGTAAATCAAACAAACATAGTTTAACTACTTTTCACTTTCTGGTTCTCAGTAACAGCTTCAATATCCAATTAAATCAGGTGGCTGTGACTATCATCTTAAAATGACTTTCATTTATGTAAATTCATGCCAGTCACATGCCCTGATTGTTGAGGATGAGTCTCTCAGCTGATAGATCTTCTTTTATTAATCAGCATTAATTTGATTACAGTGGGAGTTGTTTCCTTTAGCCCTGAAGATGACCCCTGTCATACATATTTTCTCTTTCCCCTCCTTCCGTCACTCTCTCTTCTGCCTTTATTCTTATGCTTTAGTGATGCAGTTGTGGCTTGCTTCTGAGAGCAATAAGCACTGTTTGAAATCAAACCGCAGATGGAGCTTTTCAAGGCTTTTAGAGTTCCTCTCAACAAGAGAAACTATGCCAAACTGAAACCTTTTTGAGCTTCTGTTCAGTCATGCTCACTCTCATCAGCTTGTAATTATCAGACAGGCAAAACATTACTGGAGAAATGACAAATGTTTATAAATTTTGCATCCCTGAATGCAGGGAGTGAAAGGAAGGAGTACAAGGAACAGGTTGTGGACATGAGGAGGGCAAGAACACTGATCTATTTCAATCCATGGAGTCTGTGTGGAGACAGTGGAGGATTACAAATACCTCGGTATTCACATTGGCAATAAATTGGGCTTCACTAAAAATACAGAAGCCCTCTACAACAAGGGCCAGAGCCGTCTCTGTTTCCTGCGAAGGCTGAGGTTCTTTAATATCTGACAGCTGATGCTCAGGATGTTTTATGAGTCTGTGGTGGCCAGGGTCATCGCTGTGGTGTGCTGGGGCAGGAGACTGAGGGTAGTGGACACCAACAGTGTGAGTGTGAAACTTGACTCTCTGACACTGGTATAAGAAAGGAGGATGTTGCTCAAGTTATAGACAATATTTGACAATACTTCACACCCTCTCTATGAAGTATTGGACAGGCACAGGAGCACGTTCAGCAGCAGACTCATTCAACCACGTTGCACTACAGGGCATTACAGGAAATCATTCAAACCCGTGGCCTTCACAATTTACAGTTCCTCCCTATAACTGGACTCCTTTCTTTTGCCATGTTTTTATATAGTATTGTTTAACTTTAGAGTATTCGTGTTACATATTGGACTTTTTTACATATAGGGTTTATATATTTTTATCTTTATATTTTCTGTTTTTCATATTTATATAAATTTATATTTAACTAACTGTCTGTCATTTAAGCTATTTCCCCCCTGGGACTAATGAGGTTTTCTGATTCTGATTATTCACACATCATTGCAGTTAAATGCTGGTTTTGTATCCAGAAATTAAAAAAACATAAAGCACTTCTGAGATAAGCATTATCTTATAAAAGATTTATTACTGCCTTTAAGAGTCGACTTGCAAGGTGTCACCAGCAGCATTGCTATGGTAACGGCAGACCCAGACTACGGAGGCTGTCTCCATGGAAACGGTGTCTTACGTAGTTGGAGTAGATGTCTGTGTGGTTCCACTCCAGCCCGTCATCGAGAACGGTGATGACCACTCCTTTCCCTGTGATGCCTTTCTGCCACACGGGGATCACATGCAGGTCAAGCTTCGGCAGCGAGGAGGACGTCCGTGTGTCTTGCTGGAAGACAGGGACAACATAACAAAATTAAACGCATGATTTTAAACTGAGTTATGTGTGAAATATCTCTGACCACTTCATTTAGACAGGCTGTTAAAGCATTATTGTTCAACGGCCAGCAAAAGTTCTTCCAATTCTTCCGCTGACCTTTACAGTAATTCTTTACTGGACTGGCAGCGTTTCTTTTGTTCGTCCATTCCTGCTCTATGACCACTTGAAGGCAGATTGCTACTAGCAGAAGGTCATATTATTCAGGCTTTTGTGTTTTCAAATACAGCAATTCTGACGATTAGCCAAACCCTCAAGATGACTAACAACACCACACCTGTAAATGTAATCTATTTCAACCCACAGTTTTTCTGGGTCGACTCACATTCAAGCCCCCTGTGAGATTTTTTAGAAATCCATCTCTGAGGCTATATAATATTAC
>VUQH01003291.1:0-12759 GCA_015106775.1 Etroplus canarensis
AATATATCTACCTTCCTTGTCTCCATCATATCAGCCAGCTCTCTCTCTTTATCAGTCATAGTCCCTACATTTAAAGTCCCTACTCTCACCTCCACCCTCCTACCTTTCCTTCTCTTTCTCTCCCTCCTAGCAAGTTTTCCCCCTCTCCCAACAGCACCATGGTAAAAAACCACACAGAAGCAGAAGTGATAGCATGCTCTTGCTCTCTTCCACATACACTCCATCATGTGTATGTGTACCTAATGTGTGCCTCTGAGTCTCACAGGTTAATATACATGTAGTGTTTGAGAGAGAGATAGAGTTTGAACAGAAACTTGGTTTATGAATGCCTTGTTTTTCACCGTCATCTTTGTAAAGACCTGCGAACTGTGATATTCAATACTGAGCTATAGTACATGATTACATTTGATTTGATTTGTAGTGCACATGCAAAGTAGCATAATGAGCTGAAAATGAAGTTTCTCATTACACAGGTATTTGGAAAGATAGGACTTTGGCGCCTCCCTGTGGTAGTATCAGCAAAAGAGAGGATTCACACCTTTAAAAACCACCTGTAGAGATGTGTGGTAGCCTTTCAGGCTGTTTAGGTGAAGAGCAGTGTGGTGAACCTGATGGTTGCTAAGACGGAGGTGTCTCTAAAGAAGGCTGAGCTAATCACATGGGCCCACCTGGACCTGCCTTCCCTCCGAAAGAACCAATAGGAAGAAAGCAAACAGGCATAGCAGACTTGAATCTTACTTCCAGCTTTCACCTCTCCTCATCCTGTGTGTTGTGCGTCTGTTCGTCCCCTGTGTACAGCCACATGGAAGAACCAAGGTGCACATATATCTTTAGGAATCTCTTAAATCTATGCCTCTTAAGTATGCATTCAGACTTTCACTGCTACACTTGATAATTCATTTATTAATAGGGTGACCAGATGTCCCTCTTTATGTGGGACTGCATAGGATTTTTATCCCTTTTCCCCCATCCCACATCTCAAGATAGTGTCTCACAATTTGACTGGCTCTGCAGGACGTGGACTTTCATAAAGTCTGTTTTTAACAATGCATGTGAAGAAAGGAGGAAAAGCATTTTATATTACTGCAGGTAGCTTGTCTGTCTAATGTTGGGCCCATAAAGGAAAGCCACAATCTTTGCAGTTTTTTGATGATCGATGGAAACTACTACATTGGCAGTATATATGTTTAGCTGTTTTCCAGAAAATATGGGGTAAAGAGACTCAGCATGTGTGTCATTTCAATAAAAATTGCTATAATGCTTTGCTCAAGAAAGGGCACACCAATCTACAGCTGCATCCCTACTGAAACCCAGAGTTGGTGAACATCAGCTGAAATAACAGTGAAATAAAAGAATGCAGGAATACATAAAGACTCACACCATAAGAACTTATGAATTTATGCAATGTTGCCTTTACACTGCAACGTTTCCATCCTGGGAGCCAGAGCATCTGACTGCCATTTGATCCCCTATTTTACAATGTTGTCACTTCAAGCCTTTGTTATATACAGGTAACAAGCACTATAATACTGGATGTGTTTGACATTCTTTGCATGACTGATGATTTGACATTTTAAAGACTGGATCTTCTTCTTCTTCTTTCGGCTGTTCCCGTTAGGGGTCGCCACAGCGGCTCATCTGCCTCCATCTCACCCTATCCCTTGCATCCTCTTCCCTCACACCAACCCTCTGCATGTCCTCCTTCACTACATCCATGAATCTTCTCTGTGGTCTTCCTCTTCTCCTCCTGCCTGGCAGCTCCATCTTCAACATCCTTTGTCCATTTTAAAGACTTTTTAAAGACTGGATTTTAAAAACTGGATAAATGTTTGAAAGTGTTTCCACATCATATTATTTATTTATATTTTTTATTTATATTTATCTATTTATATATTTATTTTCAACAAATACTATTGTTCTTTTACTGTCCATATACTTACTAGCACTCACACTTTGCTGTCGCAACAACGCAATTTAACCATTGTGGGACAAATAAAGGATTTCTTATTCTTATTCTTATTCTTATCATGAGATCATTTTATCATCATGCACATTCAATAAGCATTGTTTTACTATCATTGTGTGGAAAAAATTTGAGAAAATATCAAAAACTCTGAGAAATTTTAATAAAAATCATGACTAAAATTTGAATTATATTGTGTCCACGTGTAAAGGATGGGTTTACTTGATTTGGATAACTTGTAACCAAAAATATTACAAAACATTAAAACATGTTATTTTGGAGCCATATAATAAAACATAAAACTGATTAAGAGTTTTGAAGATGTGATAAAGACTTTCACATTGGGCCTCATTCACTAATATGTATGCAGAAATCCTGAACCTAAATTACAGATTTGTGAAGCATGTGCACCAGCCAATTGTCTTCTTACACTGTGCATGTTAGTGAATCAGAATTGGTTTAAATTAACAGCTTGTGTAATCTGCACACTGCCATGTCTCTATATAAAAAAACACATTCACCTCAAAGTGAAGTGGAGAAAGAGCCTGCACTGCTAAGACAAGAAAACAGGAGAAAATTTTACTGAAGAAACTGAGGTAGTGTCTGAGGATGCCAGACAAGGTGCACCTCTCTAAAGTGTATCCACAGGAGTGGCTGAAATAATGGGGGTGCTGATTATGTTTCCCTTGAGGCACTCACTGTGGCTCAAGTAAAAAATAAATTTTTCAGTGAAACTGAAAAAAGAAGCTGATGTGAAAAAAATACTATGAAGAAAATAATGGGCGGAGGCCAAGAAGCACCTGATCTGTCAGCCCAAGATTAGAAACTCAGGGCAGTTACTGAAAAACATTGAGCTTTTGTCTTACAGTGTTTTGTAAAACTACAAATACTGGCCAAAAATACTGTTATTGATAATATTATTACTACTAAATGTAGTAGCATTTAGTTAAAAGATGTTTAAATTTTCTGTGGCAGTCTGGCCTTCATGTTTGCATATGGTCTGGGGCAGCCCTAAATTTGCAGAGTATGAACAAATTCAGTTAAGAAACTACTGATGGATCTCAGATTTGTGTGTCAAACATTGTACACACGGTTTATGCACAGATCTGTGAATGAGGCCCATTGTTTATTGAGTTCTAGTTGTTTTGAAAAAACAACATGGATTGCCCTGAGTGTGCATGCTGCAGGTAATGGATACTGTTTCATCATATTCTTTTGCGATAATGCGACTGCCAGATCAAATTAATTTTTTTCCATCTGCCTTCATGCTGGTGGTGTCAGGGTCATGGCTGCAGCGTGGACAGTAAAAGCTGCTATGCTGATCTGACGCTTGACTTCTTTCCAGGCCTTTTCGGGGTCAGCTGAGTTCTCGATGTCAAATAAAGCATCATATACCCCAGGAAAAGACTCCCCTGCATACTTATTATGGCTGCTGGGAGCAAAAATCACATGCCTGAAATGGAGGAAAGATGAGAAAGGGGGGTGTTATGGAATGCACTTAAAGGTATTCTGGGAAAAATATTTGTGGCATTTTTAAAAACAAGGTCACAGGAGGAAAAATGAAGGGGACACAAATCTAATATTCAGAATTCCTCATGGTAAGCAGTAATATATGCAGCACAAACAAATATAGTATACTCTATAGTTATTCAGCTATTCAAGAGGATCAAAACATGTTCAAAATCTGTTTCTGCAGCAGTTTCAGAGCAATGGGGTCAAACCCATGTGATCTGACTGGAGCTCAATAAGGACACTGGAGTTATTTAGTAATCTTTAGGATATAGTTACAAACATTTATAAATAGAGTGAGAACTGTCTGCAAAAGAAAAAACATATCACATGACAAGGAAATCATAACCCAGTTAAAAATGCTTCTACAAATATCAGATGACCAAATGCCATTTAGTGGCATTTGTGTTTTAATGTAAAAATGCACATAAAAGGATATATGTACCTATACCAAGATAAACTTGGCTAGCACTGAGAAATCTAAAATGGGAACATCAAAATATTTCCTAATGTAAAGCATAGACACAGTTCAGTGGAATTAACATATTCATTTATGACTGCAGACCAAACAAATTTAAAGATGGTCTGCCCTCTGAGGTACACAATAACACAAGTATTGGAAACTCACATGACACAAACCCATCCCAACATCTACTTTTGGCCAGATTTAATCAGTAAACCAGGTTTACTGATGAAAAACAGCTCAGCTACAGTATTTTCAAATTTAAAGTGACTGATAGAAATAATGGTGAGAAACTGAACTTCCTGTAAATAGCAGTGGGATGCTACACGAAGTCAAGCTTTTCTAATATTACACCTTTTCCTCTCAGTTTAATACTGGATAGTTTTATGTCTTATGCCCTCTACAACTCTGGTCTAAGGAGTCACGATAAGGTAGTGAAGAGGTCATTGAGGTTGCTTATTTTTGAGAAGCTCTAAGTCAAAAAAAGCTGCTAATGTGTGGATTATTGCTTCATGGTGTATTAACTAGTTCTGATAAATCTCGCTCTTTATATTCACAGAAAATATGATGATGCCTAGTTTAACTGACCATAATTCTAAGACAGTCCAGACTGCTAACTTGTGGGCAGTATACTCAGGTGTCAAAGTAAATCTGTTTAAAACAAATTAGACCAGTGTGCTTTGTGAATGTATGTGAGACTAACCTGTAGAAGGGTCTGCCGGGTAAGCCCAGAGGATCTGTAAAGGCTCTCTCCAAGTACATGAGCTGATCGTTCATGATCCGTAGCTGCAGAGGACTGCACACACACACCAAATGCTGTCACACCTCCAACTGTATTTCGCTATATGTTAAGACTCACATTTCAATGACTATGTAAACTAGACCATACAGACAGAATATATTGCATTTGTTTAGATTCCTGACATGCATAACATGTTTAACACACACTTACTCTGCTTTATTGAGAGTCTGAAGGCGCTCATGGAAACCCCTGGCTGCAACAGTAAAGTTGTGGACTGCAGAAAACAAGGAATCTAAAAACAAACATTTTTTTTAAAGCGTGCACCACATACACTGTGACAACACTTGTGCAATCTTTGCGTCATTATTAAAATCAAAGGTGACCATAACTCACCAAATGACACCTCATACACCTTCATCTCCTCTGGGTTCTTCTGTGCCAGCTGTGCTATGCTCTGTGCATACTTCCTCAGTGAGTCTGCATACTCATTAACATCAAGAGGGAGCAGCACAGAGTCAGCCAACAGGAAGACGAGCCCACCTCTCACCTGAGCCACAGCCCGAAGCCTTTTAAAGGAGGGGTCGTAAAACTTCTCCACGATCTCAAAGGTTTCATACACACTGTGATAGACTGGATAGCTACTGTAGCGCTCTGTTTTCTGAGTGGACAAACGGGACACTTCATTAGGTCTATTGTTGTTCACAGTAACCTAACCTCTGCTGTAAAGATACTTTCCTTGTCTTCTACTCTGGCTAACAAACGTAACCCGAAGGTAAAGACAAAAGTTCAGCTGCAGTATATTCATTTTAATAACATCAACTTTGTTAAACCTCAATTTTTGTCCATACTATAGCACAGTGCATATAGAGACAGTGATCTATGAGTATATGCAACCAGGAATGGGACACAAAACTCAAATTAGTGGAAAAGGAAAAAAAATACTCTGGATATGCAAAACAAAACGACATATACCTTACCACTGATTACAACAAATAATGATTATTTAGATAATTCTCAGGGTGCAGCGTATCTCACCTTATTCTTGGTGTATCTGGCTCTGCCTGCAGCAATTCCCAGACGGATGAAATAGGCCTCAAAATCACTGCCTGACCCAAGTTTACTGATCCTACAAATGCCCAGAATAAAGCACACAGAGATTCAAATCCTGACAGTTTATAAGGGAATAATGACCCACATCTTTCACATTCAAAACTTAATTTAAATCAAATATACAACCACAAAAATACCAGATGAAATAGATCCTGCAATATAGAAAGTAATGGGCCATGCCTCTTAATCATGAATTTAGGTGTTTCTTTCAGTCCCACTGCCACAGGTGCATAAAAATCAAGCACCTAGCCACGTGTCTGCTTTTACAAACATTTGTGAAAGAATGGGTTGTTCTAAAGAGCTCAATAAATAGAAGGGTGGTACTGTAATAGGATGCCACTTTTGCAACAGGTCTGTGGTGAAGTTTCTTCCCTCCTAGATATTCCACTGTAAACTGTAAGAGGTATTATTGCAAAATGCAAGAATTTAGGAACCACATCAACTCAACCACAAAGTAGCAGGCCATGTAAAGTTATAGAATGGGGTCACTGATTGCTGAGCCGCATAGTGTGCAAAAGTTGCCAGTGCTCTTCTGATTCAATAACTGCTGAATTCCAAACCTCCTCTGGCATAAGCATCCACACAAAAGCTATACTCTGGCACCTTCGTGGCATTATCTTCCCTGTCCAAACAGCTGCATATAAGCTTTACATCATCAAGAACAATGCTAAATGTTTGATGGAGTGGTGTAAAACACATTGTCCCTGGACTCTGGAGCAATGGAAATGTGTTCTGTGGAGTGACAGATCATCCTTCTCTATTTGGCAGTCTGATGGATGAGTCTGGGTGTGGTGAATGCCGGCAGAACAGTACCTGCCTGACTGTATTTTTGTCATGGTCTTCTGGTCTCTGGGTGCTGATTCACCCTCGCTCTCTCTTTAAGCTCTATCTTGTTTCATGTTACTACTCAGCTGCAGTATTTAACTCTGGTCCTCTACTCCTTGCGAGAGTGTTAGCTACTTTATGCTGTACCTTGGGCATTGGACTAATTCTGGTTTCTGTAGTATGTTCTTCAGTGACCCTCCTGTATGGACTCCTAAATTATAGTCTCCTGACCCACTTTCAGGACTTAAGAAAATCCTCTCTGGCTCTTTGGACCATCTGCTGACTCAAATGTGGTGAAGCCTGAAGAATTACTCCCCTGGTCAACTGACTGATGCTTGAACTATAGAAAGACTTTACACATTCTGGTTTATCGTATTTGGAGTTCTGCATTAAACACCTTTGAGCTTTTAGTCCCTCTGTCCTGCCTGTTGAGTCCCTTTTTGTATACCTTGACAGTTGTAAAATTTGGAAGAGGAATAACGCTATGGAGTTGTTCTTCTGGGGTTGGCTTGGCCCCCTTGGTGCCAGTGAAGAGAAATTCTATTGCTTCAGCTAAGTAAGACATTTTGGACAATTCTATGCTTGCAACTTTGTGAGAACAATTTGGGAAAGACCGTTCTCTGTTCCAGCATGACTGCCCCAGCGCAAGCAAGGTCCATAAAGACATGGTTGGATGATTTAGTTGTAGAACAACTTGAGCTCTGACCCATGGAACACCTCTGAGATGATCTAAAACAAGAGATTGCAAGCCAGGCTCTTTCATCCAAAATCAGCAATCTGACCTTATAAATTGCCCCTCTGGATGAATGGGCAAAAATTCCCACAGACACTACAAAATATTGTAGAAAGCCCTCCCAGAAGAGTAGAAGCTGTTATAGCTGTAAGGGGTGGGGGATCAACTCCTTATTCATGCCAATGAATTTAGAATGGGATGTCATAACAGCTCCCATAGGTGCAGTTGAAATACCTTTTGTAAGAACTGGCATTCCTCAGCAATGTTTTTGTTCTGTTCTTTTAAACTAGCATGCTTTATTGATCATTATTGAATTTTTAATGTAATTTTTAAAAAATGTGTTGCTTTGTACCTGGGTGCATCACGGTCATTTGTCCAGTTGTCTCTCTTATGCCAGCTCTCGTACAGAGATACGCCCTCCTCTCCTTCTTCTGGGCTTGATATCTACACAAAACACAGAAACGCACAGTGACAAGGTGGAAAGAAGGAAATATATGGAAGACAAGAATGATTTACTCAGATCAGTGGCAGATATGTGTAAAAGTCTACTCACCTGCTTTGTGAGGTCATACACCAAAGTGTGCAGTGACGGAGTGCAGTCGACTCTCAGAGTATACATGCCTGAAGTTTAAAAAGACTCGTGTATACACACAATACCAAAACAACCCACATCTAAATTACTATTTCAATATGTACACAAAACATTCTCACCCTCTATAGCAGAGTCTGCATTGATGTAGGCCACAGCTCTCTCCTGCAGCAGCTTAGCATTTTCCTGATAAGAACAGTGAGGTGAGGTCAGTGTGTGTCTGTGTGTTAAAAAGTGTGTATGTGCATTTGCATATACAGTACCTCTGCCCATTCTGTAGATCCCAGCAGTCCAAACTCCTCGGCATCCCAGCTGGCAAATATTATAGTTCTCCTTGGCCTCCAGCCTGCACACACAAACACTCACTGAGTATTAATACAATTATTTAGTCATTCATTCTCTTGGAAAATCTTACCTTTACTGAGTATCCTGCCAGCACTCCGGACAGTTTCATGTACCACTGCAGCGCCAGTCATGGGATCAATTCCTCCGAACACCCAGGCATCACGGTGCCCTCCAAGGATCACATATCTGTCTACACAAAACCACCGCCAACAAATGTCGCAAGAGAAGTTAAATAAAGAGACAATATGAGAATCTGTTTCATAATTTCAGACTCTGAAAGGGGTTTTTATGTCTCCAGACAGACAAACTGGAACTATGTTGTATTTGAATCCTTACATGGAGACATCAGAGTTGTTCATACTATATCTACATGACAGTCTGTACTTTTAGTGTTAATTGCATGTTGCCTGTGTTTGTCTGTAAAATATTGCAGAATGAAGGGTTTCCTGTACCTGGCTCCAAAGCTCCTCTAATCTTTCCAATGACGTTGTAGATTCTGGTTACCTGGTTGTTAGTGTGGATGTTCATACGCACCTTCCTGTGACAGGAGGAGTGAGACATGAGTGATACACACCAGAGGGAAGAAAGAGATGCAAAAACTTAAACAGACCAATATGAGTTCACAGAATATGACTGGTGTGAGAAGAGTTTGGGGATAAGGCCTGGGAGATGGTCACACGAAATCCTTTGTGATAATTTTTCTGTTTGCTTTTTAATGCACTGCAGCCTCAGAACTGAATTAAACGAACTCAAAATTCAGCACTATTAAAAAATATTTTAAAAATAACAAACATCATGGTTTATTTGTTGTGCTTGTGTATTTATGTCTCTCACACACAGGAGGTACAAGGGCCTCCATTGTATTTCATTTGGCTTTGTGCCGGTGGGTCACAGAATGTGAACGAGAGTAACAAAAGGAAGGGAAAAACACTAACACAGAACTGGACTGAAGTGGCAAAGGAGAGACTACAGAGACTATTAACAGGAGAGGAAAGAGGTTTATTTAGAAAAACAAGATAGATTATAGATTAATATAATAGGACTGAAATTTTAGAAAAACACTTACTGGCTTTTGAAGCCATCTGTAAAGCCTGGGCCAATCCTGTAGGAAACATTCAGAGCTCCTTTCCAGTTGTTGGGTGGAATCTTTCCTCCCATGTTCCTGTTAGATGAATAATTCACATATTCTATAAACAATGCAAATTAGCAACCTGTTTCGCTTAGGAGGCTTTGAGAAAATGTTTGATTTGTTGCCCTAAATTCCTAATTGAAGTGAAAAGCTTTTAAACAATGCTCCTGCAGAACATAAAGACAATTATCATCAAGTGTTTCAAAAGATTAAAAAAAAAAATCTACTTCAGGAGATGAATAGCATCATAGAAGCCAATTGGATGCACAGGGATCTTGGGAAGTCCTGCACCATCATCTGGATTGAATCTGTAGGTGTATTCTATAAGAGACAAAACCTTGTTAGATAAATGCACGTACAGATACAGGCTGTAGACATGTGCTAGTACACACACCTTTAGCAGGGTAGCCTGGTGTCAGAGGGTCTCCTGCTCCATTCAGATTGAGCACATTTCCTCTCTGGGCTCCTTTGCCGGGTAGGTTCCAGCCATCAGGGTAGGGCTGCACGAAAACACATTTTATAATGTACATTTTCAGTCATGAGGTCAAACAATGATATCCAGTAGGGCTTATTCATGAATTTTTTGTTGTTTGTAGATTCCCTCGTTGCTCATGACTTGTTTAAATCCCCACCTGGATTCCAGCAGCCCAGTAATCTGCTGGGTCTGAGAACATAATGATCCCTTTTGCCCCAGCTAACATGGCGTTCTTCACCTGGCAGACGGACAGAGTGAGAGAGAGCTGTGTGTTATTTTGATACAAAAGTATAACTTTCTTTTTCTGTTCTCAACAGTCATCACAGAGTAGGGATGAGTGATGTGAAGCTGATGGAGTGTATTAACTAGGAAAATATGAGTAACAATTACAACACTTTTGGACTATTTTGAAATGCCACAGTGTGATGAATTAATATTTACACTGGATTGCTGTAAAGCAAATAGAAGATCAAAGAGTCTAAAGGTTTTTTTAAACAGGGTTTTAAAAAAGTAATTTTGCTTGTGTTTAGCTGTTTCTGAAATATTTGTACTTTTTTAAAACCCTCTGACCTAAGAAATTTAAACCTTAAAATTAAAACCTCTGCTTACCTTATTGCCTCTGAAAATTTTTCCATATCTGACAATAACAATCTTTCCAGTCACATTGATGCCCATTTCCCTTTCTAACTGTAAGAAGTCTTCTGTGCGACCATAGTTGACATATACCAAGTCACCCTGGAAAGAAAGACATAGAAGTCTCATGTGCCTGTTTTATCATTATGACTGTTTGTATATCTGCATGTTTGTGTACCTCAGGTTGTCCTTTGGCAGAGAAAGCACTGTATGGAGGTACAATGTTAGAAACATCTTCATAACCGGGTGGAACTGGCTCAGCCAAGGAAGTGTTAAAAACCTGAGAAAGTAAAGACAGATGAGGCCAAACCAAATCTAAAAATTAAAAATAATTCAGATGACACTTTCTGCTCCCTATCATAAATGCTCTGATATATACAGGATTGTATATGAATACAGATTTAAGGTACACTATAGGGACAAAAGTACTGGGCCAACCTCTCAATCACTGAATTCTGGTGTTTCATTCAGTCCCAGTTCCAGCATGACTGTGTCTCAGTGTACAAAGCAAGGTCCATAAAGGCATGGTTGGATAAGTGTGTTGTAGAAAAACTTGACTGGTCCACACAGAGCCCTGAAAGGAGATTGGAAGCCACGCCATCTCTTCCAAGAGCAGTGTCTGACCTCACAAATGCTATTCTGAATGAATGAGAAAAAATTCCCACAGACACTACAAAATCCTGTAGAAAGCCTTCCCAGAAGAATTGAACCTGTTATAGCTTCAAAGAGGGGACCAACACCATATTAATGCCTACGGATTTAGAATGGGGTGTCATAAACGCTCCTGCAGTAATGTGTAGGTGGCCCAAGACTTTTTTCCATATATTGTACTTGCACCTTACTTCTGTAGGTTTCTTTATTATTCTTAATACTTTAACTCCAATATAGTGGAGTTACATTGAAAGGAAATGTCTTAACTTCACTACATCTTACAGCCAGAGCTACAACTTACTTTCTGACTCATTATTAATCAGTTATTGGACTGAGAAACTATTTTGATACTTTAAAGTAGTTCTTCACGCAAAGATTCCAGCACTTGACAACTCCAGTTGATGTGCTACTTTTGTTTGACCTTTTATTATTTCAGTTGTTATTTAGTATTCAGCTAAAGTTTGTGTTAAGCACTGTGAAGCTGGCTTTGAGTATAATGGTCTATTTTCACATTTTCAAGTTTTACACACTAAACTGTCAGTCAGCTTATCTGCGAACATAACCGGCAGATGAATCCATAAAGAAGTTACATGCTTGCCAAAGAAATTATGTGGAAATGTAGAAAGTGAGGCAAGTCACATCTGTATGATGAAATACAGCTCAAGCTGACTCTCAGAACTAGCTCATAGGCTTCGAACTATCTGCTGAAATTGTCTGACTGTGTTTAAGTTCCTTAAAGCTTCACAGCCAACTGAAATATGGCTGTGCACTAACACTGTTTTTCTGTGCTGTACTGTTATCAGACACCTACAGAGGTTTATCTGACACCAAGGCCTATAAAGGACCTTGGACTTGGGATGAACAGTTTTACAGTTCTGTGGTGAAGATCATCAAGAAAGTTGGGGGGGGGGATTAGAGTGCTATGTGACTGTGTTTTTAATGCAGCTATGTGATCTCCACATGCATTCTGCAACTTAGATATCTCTCCAAATACACTAAGAAGCAGTCAGGGGGCTGAACTAAAGTTACTGATAGAGTACATGAGAAAATCCCCTCCTTTAAGATTTTTGAAATCATGAGGGTAAGTTGGGAGAAAGACATATTTAATCACAGGTGAAGTGGTAAAATATATTAGTATCACCAAATATCTGCAACTGTGTACATACTAAAAATACCTCAAAACTGGTTTCTCAGTCTGAACACAAGAGATGCAAAGGGTTGTTTTAAACATTTTAACTGGTATCTGTGTGATAAACTGATCACCCTAATATTGTGCTATGCTACAAAATTAGGGTGTTCCTTGCATTGTAGGGTGTCCTTTGCATTGTTTGCAACTATTGCACATGTTGCACACGTTGCACTTTATTTATTTATTTATTTTTTAAAATCTTTTAAACTTAAATTTTAAACTGTGGGAAAAACAAACAAAGAAGCAAAAAAAAAAAAAACCCTAGTCCTAGCTCTGTTTTTCATATGTCTCGGTCACATGTCATATGTTTATATGTTGCACCAGGTCCTGTGACGTTACAGAGTGTAACGTCACAGGGAGAAGTAACAGAGTCACCGGGAGGAGTTCCAGAGTGGGACGTCAC
>VUQH01003293.1:9355-28074 GCA_015106775.1 Etroplus canarensis
GCTGCTTTATAAAATGGCTGCCACAGCTTCCACTCCCCTCCCCCTTCCCTGCTGTTCCTTTCCTTTCTGCGCTCCCTGAGCCTGTGCGCCATCACTCAGTACTACTGATGAGCAACGGTGACCACAGCTAGCAGGGGGGAGGGGATAGTGTATTTCTGTTTCTTGCTCCGTCTTAATTTTTCTGCCATGTCAAGATATACTGACTGCTTACTTGAAATTACACATTTGATATCAGTTACTTGCCTATTAAATGTCAGTTTTGTGGTGTAGTTATCGCGTGTGTTGATGGTTTTTGTCATTGATATTTGCCCATGTTGGCTACAATAGAGTGTATGCAGTTGCACAACACATCCTATGAGTCAAGGTTTGTCCCTAAAACACACTAGCTTTGTTTTCGGGAAATGTTAGCCACAAACACAAGCTACTGCAGTTTTAGAAAACCACTGGGATTATACATAGATCTGACATAATTCATCTTAGTTCTGTACAACAACAAAAATTTCTTCTATATTTTAAACAATAGCAGTTTCCAACTGAGATTGAGAGCACAATATCTCAGTATTTCTCTTTTCTTTACAATCATCAGTCAGTTACACAGTAGTTCTTTCAGGGTGTATAACTTGTTGTGTTTTTAGTCCCCACATGCCATACGGTACACACATACGATGGACGCCGAAGAGTGGGACAAGGTACCGATATAGATCTAGACACTGTATGGTTACTTTCTGTCCTCAGCAGCTGATCAGGGTTTAGATTTGCCTCTGTTCAGTGAAAGAGGGACTTGATCAGCTGATAAGGGCAGAATGTGGCAAAAAATCTTTTCGGTAGTGCACTGCAGTTGAGTGCTGTGCTGTGTGTAGCTGTACCTAACCCATAGCTTCTGTTAGTCTCCCTAAAAGTTTGATGGGGTTTGTTGATCGATGTGCATAGGCCACAATGCCTGCTGTGGCGTAGAAAGGACTGTGACAGTTTTTTCAGTTTGTGTGCAGTGTTTAGTAAATTGCTGTGCCTTGTATGTGTGCTATGCACATTTTAGTCTGAGAGCTCTTCTTTTCTCTCTTTCTTTAAGATTCGCTTACCATACAATGTTGCCTTTGATGTATGTCTGTGATGGTTGTAGCTCAACACCACCACATTCAGCGTTTTCATATGATTTATTAACCAGAGGACAATAAAAACATCTGTCTCATGAGTGATAGTTTAAAATGCCTGTTAGGGGCTGAAAAGTTTCTTGATGACCTAATCTGGAGTCCATCCTAAACCCTAATGGTCAACATGCGCATGAAATAGACATCAGTATGTACAGCATGTGACTAAATTAAGTTTAAAGTTAAAATGGGAGTAAGAAACATGTTTGTTGTTGATAAAAATTGTAATAACCTTTTAGCATGTTGTAATTCAAGTGGTCCTTGAGGGAAATGGACTCCTAAACCTCCCGTGGGATTTTAACAGGCTTTTTAAAATCTAGCCTGTGATGGGATACTTTTGTCAATCTGAAGTCTTATCAGACAAGGGTCAATAATATAAAGGGTAAAAAGTCCATAAAGAAAGACAAACACAGTAGTGCGATGTTTAAACAGAGGGTTTTCACCTGAGAGAGTGGCGTGTGAAACCCAAAATCCTGTATTAACCAGTAACTACATGTGCATACCTGTGCTTGTTTGGTTGGAGGGGATTAAAGAGAGCTGCAGGACTTTTTTTTTTTGCCTTTCCTACTGCAGCTTTAATGTCTTGAAGTTTCCCTAAAAAGCAGAAAGTAAAGGTGAAATCTTTTTAAAGATTAAACATATCATGTAAAGTACCAGAAGAAAAATGATAGCCCTGTCTGGCCAAACAAGGTCATCTTCCTGGACCACAGTATAGTCTTGCCCAAAGGATGTGATAACCCTGACCACAGGAAATCCTTAACACAAGCAGAGGATACGATAAGAAGAAGAATGCTACTTTAGCATAAATGAAGCGTTCCCTCTTTTACATTTAAAGGGAAGAGGCACAAAATGGCTGCTCTGGCTTTGCAGACAGTGCTCCTATCGAGCCTGTTTCTCATTGGCTGCTTGGCACAAGACATACATGTCTCTCTTCCCCGGTCTCTCTCTGGCACTGAACTGAAACCACTTCAGTATTTTGGCAGTGCAATCTGGCAACCTGCGTTTAAACAGAGCCAAGCTTTTGCGTTAAAATTCCTCCCTTCACTTTTTCCTTTTAATGTGTCCGTTACTTTCTCTTTATTCCACAGATCAGACCACAGTATCTACTGTGCAAAATTTTAGGTACTAAAAAATCTTGTGGATCCTTTTAAAAGTAATTCCCTTAATGTTTTCTGTTGATGAATAAGTTTCATACAGAGGGCAGTACACAAAAATAGATTAAATCATTATTTGACACAATCACCCTTTAAACCAACAACAGTGTAAGTACAATAATCTTGGCCGTGTCACTATTTTTAAGGCCAGACTGATTCAGTGTTCAGGACTCTGTGGGGGAGGGATAGCATCTTTGCATAACTGAATATTATTATTTATGACTATGGTTGTGTGTTGGAGGTTTATGTTATGCTGCAGAATCAGTCTACAACTGATGGTAGTTTTATAACATTACATGATATTATAACAGTTTATAACATTAAAGTGTAAATATCTCAAGTGCCTTAAACTTTTTCTGTGTTTTATACATACTGTCTCGCTTTCTGCCTTTACTAATAAATCTTTTTCTTGTTGGAAAGCAGCTCTTCAGACCTTAGTTTCATTGCGTCATTGCCATTTTGAACTGCACATTCCCACAGAACTTTCTACTCATGGCCCTCTGCTAAGTGTCCTGAGGTGGTTTATTAGCCCATATGGTCAAATAACCATTGTTTGCACATACTGGCCTACAGTTTACAAGACTGAGAGTATTTAAGTATTCATTTTGTGTGATCTGGTGGTGTTGAGGAAGTAACCAAACTGCTGCCATAATGGTTTTAATGATTCGTGAGACTTGTGCAGGGCTTCTAATGAAGTGAAATGACGTAGTTTACCATTAGCATGCAGATAACATACTGCAGTCTTTTGGCACTAAAAATTTAAAGATGGAGGTTTTCTTGCACTTTGGTGACACACTAAAACAGCGTGACTTAGTTGTCAGTTGCAGAGCTTGTGTTGATGTGTTACATATGTGGTAATAGAAGTAAGAAAGTGAGCGTACTTGATCACAGGTCTGCTTTCTCCTCTGTTACCCTGACATGCAAATTGCAGCCTTTAAATAAACCAGCCTTTGAACATGAAGCTTGCCCAGATGGAAATGCTCAGTGCTCACTGCACGCGGCATGTGTGACTATGCAGACAGCTATTTCCTTTAGAGGTGGGATCATTAAATAAGTTTAAATCAGATTTACTAGACGGTGCAATGCTCAGGGTCATACTGGGGAGTGTGTGAACATTGTACAATTAATGTGGTAACACACTTGCTTTCAGGCACATTCACACATGCCTTAACAAGAGTGCATTTGTTTGAGACACACCCTGGTTTGTAAACTATACATCCTTCGTATTATTCCTGCTGAGCTTTCCTCAGGCTGTGTATCTCACCATCAGCTGCTTTGCTTTACATCATACTGTCAAGCTAAACACACAAATACATGCACTGTAGAGGACAAGCCAGTTATTTACATGTGTTCTTTCCTCATTCCCACCACAGGGCAACTGGAGGACCTGAGGTTGCCATGGGAACTGGCCCCTGGCCCCAGCCTCCTACTGAAGCTGAGCAGCTCCAGGCCCTGATGGCTGCAGCTAACGGTGAGTCCTGCACCACATCATCTCTTTCCTCCCTCCACTGAGTTCATAGTATCTTTTTCTAACCTATTTATTTCTCTTCTTCTCGTCAGGATGCGTAGGAAGTAGTGATCTATTTAGCTTCCTGTCTGGTTGGAAGGCAACTAGACTCACTCACTGATAAAGCACTGTCTGTCCACATTGATGTTTCCATGAAGTAGTTGTATGCCCAATAGAAATACAGAAAAGCTTCAGGTGATATTCAGTCAGTGGACATAGTATTAGTACCCACATTTCCTCTGAGTGTAGTACAGCTGATTTGTTGAATTTAATAACATGTCAGTGCTGCATGTTTCCACTGCACACACTGATCACATGTTTAATATTTTACTATAAGCACTGAGCTCTAGAGCTACGTGAACATTTATGTAACATAAAGTTTTTAGGTTCCTGCATTAGGAAAGATTCCTATGTGTTAGAACACACGTCTTTGTCCTCCTCCTGTGTCCCTGCAGTGACTGTTTAGGCAGCACTGAGGCGAATTCACACAGTGACTCATCTTCACTCTCTGTCATCACATAGAAGAATATGCAGAAAATAGCAGGATTAGCAAGACCAAATGTAGTGACAAGCAAACACAAACTACGCAGAGATGATGATGATAATGATGATGATGGTGGTGATGCTGATGAAGGAACAAACTCGACAAGACTTACTGCCAAACAGACTCATCGTTTCCAGTGTTATTTCAACACATATTTCCCCCACCACACACACACCCTCCCCCTGCTTGGACACTGCTGCAGATGCTGTGTGGAATTTTTCCATCAGAAGGAAATGGCGAGACAGAAAGAAAAGCCTGTGTCCTGGTCATGTGATTATAACCTGCATGTTAGAGAGAATGAGCAATTGGAGTCGTCAGGGAGGAAAGAACAAAGTGCATGTGATAAATACTGAAGGTCATCTCTCCTCTATGCTTAATGTCACTGTGCTGACACACACAATGCAAGGGCAGTTCCTTAAATTAAGGCACCACTTTAGAGGAGAAGGTAATAAAAAATAGTTTTCTGTAACCACTTTAGTTCTTTGGAAGTAAATGTCATGTGCATATGTGTATTTATGTAGACTTAGATAAACTAGAGAATGGGGGAGGGAGCATTTGTGTCTCTGGCTCTGCAATGCAGGGGCTGTGGGAGAATTATGGGCTGAGCAGCTACGTCATGCACACACACAAAAGCTGGGCATGCCTGATAGAAAACCAGAGCCAAGGAGTATGCTAGGAAGACAGTCTCAGCATCCATGTTAAAAAAAATATCTACATGCAATTAACCACCTCTTTGGTCTCTTTTGTTCATATTTCTTTCTAGCAATGTCCTGGTTCCTAGTTTCACTCACTGCCTCATCATGTTTTGCCTTTTCACATTTGAATGTAACTTGATGGTCACTCTGAATTTCCCTTCTTCTAAAATCTTTAAAATCGTTTAATTTGCTTTTGTATTCCATTTAATTTCCCCACTTCTATTATACTAAACACCTTCAAATGCTTGTCTAACACAGTTCATCCCTCCCTCCTCTTCCTCCTCACCCGTTATCCCCCCACTCTGTCTCTCTTTCCCCCAGAAGTGAGTGAGGCTACAGCCACCCTCGGGCCTGGAACTATGGGCCTGAGCACCCGGTACAGCCCCCAGTTCACCCTGCAGCATGTGCCCGACTATCGCCAGAACGTCTACATCCCAGGCAGTACAGCTACCCTCACCTCCAACCCCCAGCAGCAGCAGGCCACGGCCCAGCAGGCCACCCAACAGGCACTGCCCCCACCTCAGGCATCGGCCCAACCCGAGCCCCCTAAGGCCGCCCAGACTCCAGCCTCCAAGAAGAAGTCCACCAAGAAGGAGAAGAAGTAGAACAGAGTGTGAACAGAGAGGTGAAGGAATTATAAATCCAGGCATGTTCTGATGAGAAGTTAACCCCCCACACCCCACCATTAGATATCTTAAATATTGACAACAAATCACTTGTGACCATATGGACGATGTTGAACGTTCTTTGAAAGTGTCTTGAGGGCCTCATAGAATCGGAATGTGTTGAAAGCTGTTAGTGTTTCTAACCTGTGCTGTACTTAAGGTCTGGTATTGTTCATATAACCTTTGTCGATAGATATTTTTGGCAGGGTGTGGGGGGTTACAGTCCTCCGCCCACTTTTTTTTTTCCTTTTGACAAAAAAATTTAAAAAAAAAATCAAAGACAAAGAGATTCAGTGTAAGGAACCTTGCTGGGATGACAAGGCTGTACGCAGTGATGTATTCAGAAATAAAATGTTAAATGTCTTTCATGTTGGATTTTTGTGCACTTTCCATGAGGTGGAAAGTCAGCTATTGTAAAGTATGTTAGTTGCCATCCATTACATTGCTATATAGGGTCAGCCTTGTTGGGTCTTAAGCATTAAGTCCTGTGTCTTTAAGGCTGTTGTTTGACAGGTATTATAAAAACTATTCTGCATGCTCATTAAGGTTCAAACCACATATACTAGTTTAGAGTTGCAAACTATGCATTGCAAAAGCAAAGATGAGGACATCTTGACTATTACTCTCCCTCCAATCGCAGGTCAACATAATGCACATGTAGCATTTACTTGACACAAAATGAAAATTACTTTTGTAAGATAAGATTTTAATCTTCTGGTATTTTTATGACCTGAGCATGCATCCAGAGGATGGGCTGGCAGAGGGTGGGGGTGGCATGGCGCTGTGTTAGAGTCACGAGCCATACTATCCATGCAAGCATACAGCAGCAGCAGGGACTGGCTTCTTGTACAACACCTCCAGATGGGCACAGACACGTCCTGCTGTCCTGCACCCCCTGCCCTCCCCGCCTCACACTCAGCTCGTGTCCTTCCCTCACTACCCCACGTTAAGAGCCAAACAAAAAGAAATGCACTGTTTGTATTCTAAAGATGATGTATGGGTAGTATTCACTTCAGTCCTTAGGGAAACATGTAGATGTGGTAAATTTAATGCTTAGGAGTTTCTAGACACCTTGCAGGCTTTTAGGGCCTTGATGGAGTATTTCCCTTCACTTTTCTGAAGTGCTGAAGAAACTTCTTGATGTGATACAGTAACGTCTTTTTTGAGAGCTCATGATTCGATAGCTTAGAGGAATTGTTTGCATAAGATATGAAGTCTTTATGTTGCTGTCCATCTTTCTGTCAGGCTCCTGGCCAGATACAACTGCATGAAAAAAGGCAGCTTGCAGGTTAGGTCAAGGGGAGTGTAGGTGGTGTGGTGAGAGGTAAACTGACTGAGGTGGCACCATTTTATCAACCAGGGGGTGGGAAAAACCTTGGCTCTACCCGCTGAATGTACAGAGGAACCACTGTTGACCCCCTCACCCACCCCCAAAACTTTCTCTAATGCACTGACTACGGTAGAGGTCAACAGAACCAAGCACTGTTGTCCCTATTTTTGAGTAGATGCCACTTATAAACCTTTTGAAATCTCTCTCCTTCATTCACATCAATGGGAAACCTCAAACTCTCTACCACTCACCTCTCCTCCTCTACTCCCTTGTCCTGTGAGGCTCCTCCCCACTGTAAATAAACAGGAGTCCTGTTGATGGTATGAGCCACGTGTTTGTATAGTAGGGACTGTGTCCAACATTTTCAAAATAAAAGTCCCTCTCCACAAGGCGTGGCTTACTACTGGAATGTGTTGCATTTTGTTTTTCAAAAAATAGGAAAACCACCATTTGGAAAAAACAACAATAAATAAAAATTTGAGATGTTCTTCAGCAGTTTGTGTTGCAATGTAGTAACTAAGCACCATGGAAGCCAACTAACACTTAAGTGTAAATAAATGAATTAAAGATAACTTTAGATAAGTAAAAGAAGTGACACACGTAGACTAGTTAACTTGTGGTATGTGTTGCGCATATTTTTGTGTTTATTTTCTCTCTACTATCTTTTATCAACCTGTATAAAAACAAAACAAAAAATATGGAAACGTTTCTATCCTTCTGTAACCTCTTAATGTTCTTTTGCGGTGATTTTATCTTGTGCATTTGTGAAAGAATGCCTCTCATTCTCTTTCTGTCCATATGAACAAATGATTATAAATATTATATATGTGTAAGTCCGTCCGCTGCTGAATTAATCCTACTCTATCCTGCTGTATTATCTTTCTTATCAAATGCTTAGCCCCCACGCTATATCCCTGTGTTACTCTTATTTTTATGCTAATATTTATATTGCTGTTTTATTTTCTCTTGAACACTGACATTTCAAATAAAAAGATTCATTTAAAAAAATACAAGTGTGATTTGTTTCACTGCTAGTATGTCTAATTTTCTCACAGGCTAGAGATTGAGTGATGTAACTTAACATCATTCATACTGTTAATCCTTTTAATTTCACTTGTTTGGAAAGCATAGCATTAACAGTGATAACATTCAGTCTGCTGTGCATTAAAATCTCTTTTTTAAACTGTAACTGCTGTTCTACTAATGTATCCCCTGAAGCTTTTTTCTATCACCTGTCTATTTCAGGTCACTTTAAGAGACATAATATGAACCCAATATTTATTTGCAGGAATGTGTCAGTTTAAAAGTAACAGACATTTACAGTACTGTGTAAAAGTCTTGAGCCACTTTTCATTTCTTTATAATTTACTAAGAAAACCAGTGCAATAATTTATTGAAACATGTACAAACAGAAATAAAGTAAATAAGGCAAAAACAGAGTTGTTCAATTCAAACAAGCTTAAAAGTCAATATTTATTATGCCTACAACACAGCCTGAAGTGTCTTAGACAAGCATTCTTGCAATTTCTTGGAGTAGTCTTCAGGAATAGCTCTCCAGGTTCTTGACGGACACAAACAAAAACAGAACATTCCTTTGAAACTGGCCAGGTACAAGGACTGGACTGAAAATGAGTGAAAAAGCCACCAATGTTCAAAGAAAAACTCCGAAAGGCCTTCAGAATGCCTGGAAAACTTAAAATAACTTTTAATAATTACAAGAAAGTCTGGCTCCTTGAAAGCAACATATCAAGAAATTAGGGGTGGCTCAGGAGTTTTGAAAAGTACTGTATTACATTAGCCCTGTGACAGACTGGCAGCCTGTCTAAGGCATATCCCACCACACCCCCCAATCCTGAATTGAGGAGGGTGGGGAAGATGGATGGGTATATTACATTACTGGTCATTCATCACATGTTAAATGGGAGTTTTGAACTGTGGTTTTTTGTTGATGAAAGGATCCATGACTTTATCTGCTATGAAACAGTTTCATGAAAGCTGTATAAAATGTAACCTTTTTTTTAAAAAGTGAAAATCTACCACAGATAATACAAGAAAGGCTATTTATGTAATAATCCTTTAGTAACTACTTGGCTAGTTAAAAGGTAAAAATAATAGAGTAGTTGCACATCTTACGCCAGCACAATAGTTAAGCACTGGGGAAAGTAAAACAGTACTGAAAAATATGTCTATTCATAAAGCTCTTCCTCTAAGCTGTCTCCCTCTCCAACTCAGAGTATTATCTTTCCTATTGCAGAAATCAGGGCCACTGTAGGGAACATGTCAGCCTGCTCAGGCTCTTTGGGCCGTTCAAAAGATCTTACACAATAACATGTCCCTATAAATAGCCCATGAGACGTCACGAAGCAAAACAAAAGGAGCAGGCGTTAACTCACTGCTGCAGATGTTGGGGGATGGAAGGAGGGACTGAGAAGCTGGAAGGATAGAGCTGATGTGAGTGTTTGCCATGAATCAGGTGTGACGTCCATTCTGCTGCCAGCTAATGTGAGTGTTCTGAGTCAATGTTACTGCATTAAGATTATGCAAGACCAACAGCTGCTAGATATTTAAGCAAACCTGGAATAAAACATCTAAAAATCTGATGCAAACCTAGATATTTTACTTTAAATATGCCTTTTCTCAGATTTAATAAAAATTATTTTATTTTGACATTCAAGTTTTTCACACAGCGGCATTCTAACATCAGTCATTGCAGATTCACATGCCCAAAATGGCCGTCTCCTCTTGCCAATCTCTTCTTGTGTTACATGGTTGCCACAGTAACCATCAGTCCCTGTGCTGGATGCTTTTCTCTGCTTTGCACATCTTCATTACAGATCTATGCTGTGGCCATTATTGGCTCTGCTCTCAGGGTCTGGCTGAGCTGAGTGACCTACAGAAAGATAAACATATTCAGCCATTAGTCAAACCTGGCAATGCAGTGAGCCATATGCAGGGAACATGGCAGAGCCGAGTGGAGAATATCCCACACACAGACACAAGTAGATGAGTCAGAAGTTATAAAGCACTGTGGGTTTTGCCTCCGTTTGGAAAGATAAAACATGGGCTTCCATTTATGAGCTGTTCTAATTCAGGTTATCAATCAAAGGAAACCGAAGCGCTGTTCATGAGTACATAATGCATTTACAATCAGGAATTAAAACAGCTTTACCGTTGCGTTGTCAGCTAATGTTTGTCATCCTGTGACTCACAGACTCCTGCTGTCCGCATGTGTCACCCATTTCCCCAAGGGAAGACCCAGGAGAATGGGGAAATTGTCCTTCTATTGCCCCTTTTTATGTCCCCCACACCATCATGCTTAATTAAGCACATTCCTGCTGATTACACATTCACATACACACAGACATACACAACAGAGTGGAACACACAAGCAAATGAACTTATAACCAGTGATGTATAAGATTAGCAGACTGGAGCTTGACAATGGACAGCCTATCTGCTGTAACGTCATTAGTCAGACAGTCTGGACACGAAAAGAATACCAGGCATTGTCACATCCTGAATGCGACACATGCTCATGGAAGTGAAGATGTGGCAGCCCCACAGAGACACTTTTACACTCAGGCATTAAAAACACACCCACAAACAAAAGTGCTGATAAGCAAGCTTCATGACTATATTTAGAATCCAATTGATTCTAATTTGTCTTGATACCCATCACACTACTAAAACAGAAAGCAGAGGTTCCTCTCTTCCTGCTCAGTGTGGGAGCTGCCAGGAACTTCCCACGCAAGGAAAGAAGGATCTCATTTCAGGCCAAGCAAGACCTAATCAATGTGAAGAAAGAGCAGGATGTGATGTAATGGGTTGCTAGTGGCGGGACAGGAAGTTAGTTTCCGCGCCTGTTTTACTGTTTTGTTTTGGGGTTTTTTGCTCCTCAGTAGTGAAGTCAAAGGAAGAAATCCTCCCCCTCATCCTCCTTCACTGGCTTCGTCTCTTCTTACTTGCCTGCCCCCCCTCCCCCCTTCCCTCCCTCCTTCCTTCCTCCCATCCAGCAGCTGTCTCTGCAGCACATGTGGACGGAGCTCTATTTTGTAGATATGGACACTAGACAGACTGTAGGGATAAAGCTTAATCAGGACTTTAGCCGGGAATAACCCTGGCATGAGAGAGAGAGAGAGAGAGAGAGAGATAACACCAGCCATCATAAGCAGGGCCTAAATCCAAATGACACACATCTGAAAGTTTCAGAGACCCAGAAACAGCAGCAGGTTAATGTGATTCATTCTTGTGCAGTGCAGAATGAGAGAGAGACAGCATTTTTTTCTCTCTTTTTTTAGGATGAGCATTCCTAATCAAAGATTAATTGAGAGAAGGGAATGGAAAGTTCTTTTTCATAATGACACACTCAGCCAGATCTAAAAATAATCCCTGAACAAAAATATCAAGTAACACCCAATGATTTGTCACGCATGAAAACACACATTCCATACACTTTACTATTTAAAATCATCTTTGTGCTTTGGTAAAGACAAATTTCCTCCAAGTTTTCAAGAGATCTGTTTTCATTTATTATTTCATTTGATAGGAATGTGTGCATCAGGCAGAGTTAAAAGGGAGTTTGCTGCTCTTAGGCTGAAAGAAGAGGAGGAGTCCATTGAGAAAGAGCATTGGAGCAGTGGAGCCTGAATGTTGCTAAGGCTAACACTATCCTGATTTAACGAGACACAGTAATGTGCTGGCTGCTGGCTCGACTAAATCACAGAGATGGAGCTGTAGCTATGTGGAGGAAGAACACAATGCTCCCTTTCAAAGCCACAAACCCTTTTTCTCTTCATCTGAAAAGCCCCCTCTCTCCTCTTCCCTCTCTCTTTCTCTCCCCTCATCATCTTTGCCAAGATATCTTGCTCCTGTTTTCTCAGCTGGGAGGATGGAAATTAGACAGGAGGGAGAGGGAAAAGACAGACTGAGGGAAAGAGAGGGTTGAAATTAAGCTGATAGAGAGTCAGAGTTACTTACTTTGTAAGCCAGAGAAAAATGAAAGAGATAAGATGAGGACTGCATCAAGTCAAGGGTCACAGACAGCATAAAATAAGAAAACACAGTTTGGGCTCAATTTCCCCAACAGGATAGAACAATGTGCACACGTGTGTATGTGTGTGTTTTAGGGGACCAAAAGCTTCCATCTGGTGCCAAGTGGTTTGAGGGCACCCCCTCCCCACACACACAAATGCACACAGTAAAAAAATTAATACTCAACCATAACCCCAATCCTTTTATACAACTATACACCCTATAAGCAGCCCTCCACCCCAGCTTCCCTATGCAGCTACCACACCCCCAACACTGTGCAGAGGATCTAATCAATTGCCTCCACCAGCTGTTGTTGTCATGGTAACTGAAAATTCCAGATTTCCATGATGAGAGAAGGAACAGAGAGGAAACCAGAAACCAGAAAATGAAATGTTCAAAAATTCAACAGTTTACTCTTTGTTGGTTTCATACTTCCCTAATGCTTCATTAAACACTGTTGCTATGGAGAGGTGCGTGCGTGTGTGTATGTACATATTTGGGCATCACTGAATGTGAAGCGTCTTTCAGCATGTGTTAGATTTTATACATACCAGAACATTCGCTGAGGAAGTGTGTGTATGTGTGTTCTCAAAGGTCAAACACTGCGAATGTGCAACTTCCCCAGACATGCAGACACTGACACAGAGGCATGTTGACAACTCAGCACCATGGTGACAGGTGTTGCCGCGGAAATGGTGCAGCTGCTGCACAGATATTTCAGGCTAATAAGCGTGCATCATCAAGCAAGTCTCCACGTTTCCTCCCCACTGCACTGCTCCTACCTTTGAATCAGCACAGCCCCGAGTGATATCAAAAGCTGAAATATAAACCACCTTAAACATACAACTGTGTTTACACTATGTTATGACACAGACTGACTGTTGGATAATGGAATTTAATACATTTAAACAAAACAAGAAAAAATCAGCCACTCTGACTGCTGTTATAAAATATAAATTCCCAAATACAAGAACTTAAGAAGAATTAAAAGCTGGGTTTTGATTACATATGGTGGACAGAGGAGTGACTATCACAAGATAATATATTATTGGGGTCATATTCATCCCACAATCAAATTTACATATTTTGGTCTTTAGTGGCATGTAGGAACCATTTTCTTTGTAGTAATATTTGTATGTCAACATTGTAGAATCACAAAGTTCCAGAATCTTGTCAACTTCCTGGAATCTCATGATCATTCTAAAATCTGGCCCAAAAATCTTGAATTTCACCAACACTCTAGAATCTTGCCAACATTCTTTAACCTTATCAACACTCTAGAGCCTTACCACCATTCTGGAACTCTTCAACATTCTGGAACCTTATCAAAATTCTACAATCGTTTTTTTCATGCACGCCAACATTCTACAGAACTGGTTTGAAAACAAGTGAAAAAGCAGCTAATGTCCAAAGAAAAATGGAAAGACATTCAGAAAGCCTGGAGAACTATTGTTCAATACCACCTTAAAAGAAAGCCTGGCTCTTTGGAAGCAAAACATAATGGATTGAGGAGTGGCTTGTGACTTTTGCACAGCACTGTACATTTGCTCACTGTATCATTGCAGGTAGAAGTGCGCATCTACCTATGACAAGATCATTTTGAGACTGTGACAGAATGTCCCCACTGGCTGAGCTGAAAGCTAACATTTGGATCACGGTGGATATGCCTAAATGGATAGAAAGTATTAGAAGCCAGAGGAAAACACATTTTTGTGGTAAACTGTCCCTTTAAATTCTCCCCTTTGCAGCAGAGACATGCAGTATTGATTAGAAAATATGTTCAAGTTGGATAGAATCTTTTCAAGTTCTTCAAGGAGCACACACATTCAAAAGAAATCATTGCACATGCTGAAAAAAACACACACATACACACACTTGCTCACAGTTCTTGGTCACAACAAAGTGAAAAACGAGATGTGCACTGTTTTAGGTGTAAAATTAACTAGGACAGAAATAGCACTGTTTAAAATTTACCCAATAATAACAAGCAGGGGCCATCGAGTCAACTGCTTTCACTACTGTAAATCCCACAAATATCTCCAGAATTAGTAGACACTCAGTCACAACCAAAATCCATGATAAAGAAAAGACAGCTTTAAACAGTGAGAGCCAGAAAACACATGCACTCTCTGTTTCTCTCTCTCTCTCTCTCTCTCTCTCTCTCTCTCTCTCTCTCACACACACACACACACACACACACACACACACCATAAGTTAAAATTATGAGAATCTTGCATATTTGTGAAACTCCAGGGAAAAACAAACTGGGCCTAGACACATGAAATCAGCAAATGGGATTATAGGAATATTTTCAGAGCCATAGCTCATGTTCTGACAGTCATCTAAATGTCAGCAGTGCCACGACCCCTGGGACAGGTGTTAAACCCATCAGCAGAGAATGACTCTGGGAATTTACTCTGGAACTACAGGAAATCAACTAAAATTCAAGACATACCAGAGGTTTGAAGTGATCACTGTACCAGATAAAGATGTAGAGGAAAAGCCAAATGCAATATGTAGGAAAAGTGTTGTCTGTTATATATATTCTCTAAAAGAGCCAGGAGAGCATCATGAAAGCAGGTAAGAGCTGGAAGTCAGTGGTGAGAGTATTTGTTCTAATTTCTTTGCTTTTTGACGCAGTGCAGTCAGACTGTGCGCAATTAAAATTCCCAAAACAGTCCACTACCTCATTTGGAAATCTGCATGAATCATGACTACCTTGTTACATAAAGGCATGTGTGTATCAACAGCAGGCAGAAAACAACCATCTGAGAAGACTAATTAGAAAATATTGCAGGATGTTCTGAGAAATAAAGAGAAAGAAGACAGAGAGAAAAGAGAGAGAGAGAAAAACCAAGTTCCAGTGCCCTAATTTACTGCTCTCATGGTACGTCACTGGCATCCTCCACCCTCCTTCTTTCCATCTCTCAGTTTCTTTGATTTTCGGTGCACTTTTGACAACAGAACTCATTTGCTCTGTAAAATTCTTTCACAGTTTCCTCCCTTTTTTTTATTATTGTCCCATTATCCATTTCCTTCTCTCTCTTTTGCTAACCCAGATAGCCAGACTCTCTGCCCTAGATAAAATGGATGTCTGTCAGTCTCCCTTTGTGACCATCTATCTGTTTATCCATCCATCCCTTGCTTCCCTCCACTCCTTCATTAGTGACCTCTCTGTTTTTCCATTTGAAAGGGTAGTGAAAGTCCAGTTGGTTCAGATTGTGTCACTCTTCTGTCTGTGTCCATAAAGCTCAAATATTCATGTGCTCATTCCATGCCATGCAACGACAGATGATGCTGGAGAGCGAAAAACTCAGTTTCCATGGCAACCTCCAACATCCATTCCCCTCCTGCCCCCTCCACTTCTCCTCCTTTCTTGACTCAGTTGGGAGGTAGAAAGGGATGGTGATGGGGATGATCACCTCCCTGAAAACATGCAGCAAGGGGGAGGTTAGCATGACAGAAAGTAGCTCACTAGGACTTCAGAAGGATGTGGACACTGGAAAAAAGAGGAAAAACTACAAATAATTCATGTAGATTAAAGGCAAGTAGGAGCCAGAAGCCAAAACAGTTGTGCAGTAGAAGACAAAAACAAACATCAAGATAAGTCTCCCTGTCCTCCTACAGTCCCTGCTTCTCTATGCAATGCCTGTTTGTCCTTTCTCTTCAGCACCCACCCATAAAGATGCAGCCTAACACGCAAACTGTAAGCTGCTTACTGTAATACAGCAGCACAAAGGCTTCTAATACCCCCACCCCATGTTACTTCTTTAAACTAAATACTTCTGTAATCAAGCTTTTCTGAACCTTTCTGTTCTGCAAAACACCTTTGGAATAGATGATGAATGGCACACTTAAACCACGTTTCTGTATTACTAGTGAAATTGTGACTCATACTATCTGAACTGCAACTGTCCACCAATCTCAGCTTAGTTGATATTTACGCATCTGATCTTTTGTTCTCATCACCTCTGCTTCAGTCGTTATCATGTGCCTGAGTATCACCTGCAGTGTTTACTGGCCTCTGTTCAAGATACCGCGCCTATTTGTGCACATCTGTGTTCTCTCTATGTGGATCATCTTTAGCTATGTGTGCTTTTGTCTTTGTTTTCTTTGTTCCTCCCTTTACTCTAGTGATGCCACTTCAGCTCCCACCGTATGATAAAAATGAGGATAAAAATGAGGAGGACAGTCCCTCGAAGTCACCAAGAAAATACTAAGCATGTTTTAACAAAGGAATATTGGAAATATATGGTAAATGATAAAAAAAGAGATGGGGGTAAACACCAAGCCAAAAAAGTAATAAAAAGAAGCTAAGGAAGAAGGAAAAGATAATAGAAAAACATGAAATAGAAAACACTGAGATATAACACTGAGAGGTGAGGAAAGTGTATAAGGCAGTCAGGGAGGGAGGAGAAAAAACTCAAGGAAAGTCGGATATGGGTGTGGATTTTGCCAGCTGGAAGTTAGAGTAACCACGATAACCAGTCAAAGGAGTGATGTCATTGCGTTTAATAGGTGCTTTGCATGGCGTGGGATTTTTGGGAGTGTGGGTCTGTTTTAACCCCCAGCAGTTTGTGTCATATCAAGACATTGTATAAATGAATTTGTGTACTGGAATTTGGACTTTCATTTTTCTGAATATTTCCTTTAAAATATTTTTTACACGTTATTTCATCATTCACTCAGAGATAAAACATCTATCCTATTTTTTTTTTTTTTAAAGGGCTGAATCTTCAACAGCTGATTACTTTTAATAATGCATTATAGATCAAATAATAAATTATTTGATCTATAATAAATTGTTTCATCACTATAGCACTTGTAATTTTGGTAACATTTTGGTTTGAATTTACATATAAATAAAACCAAATTAAATTATTTTCCAGGGAAACATCTGCAGAAAGAATGACACTGTCAACAGGAAATACATAAAGCATCACTACAAAAGATTTATCTACAAATAAAGATCAATCTGCATCTTTAGGACTGGGATCAGTAATGTTTTGAAAGGCATGCATTTCAGTCTGTGGTAGAATCTGCCCTGTTTAACCTTTAAATGTCACTGCAGATGGAGGATTGTTATTTTCAACTCATACTTACCCTCCTGAGATGGAGAAATAACTTAAATAGGGCATGCACACAGACACATGCACACAGACACATGCACGAATACAGATGTTCAAGACATACATGAGCAACACACACATGTACTAGGCCCACAGATTTACTGCCCCCAGAGGAAATCAGGGTGCTTCAGGCTCAGCTAATGTAGGTCAAATGAGTGACAGCCTTCCTACCTAGCACGGATGTATATGGACATATAGGGGGCAGGAGGGAGTGGCGAACTTGTACATGTACACACACACACACACACACACACACACATACACACACTAATCACTAAGAAACAGACTCAATTAATTTTGATTGCTCCTACCACATGAAAATGTAACTACGACCCTTGTAAAACAAAACAAAAACAAACAAAAAAAATGTGTGTGTGAGTATCCACACACACAAACATACTGTAAATAAACAGGAGGATCTCATTAAATGGGTCAAGGGCTCAGACCCTTGTGATTAGAGCCCTGACTGTCAAGACAGACATAACAGCCTGAGGGTTCCACGTGGATACAAATATTTTTTCAGCCTCAGTCAACTTAACTCTCTCCCACACCCGACTCCTCAAGCAAAGGTCCAGAATTCCACTTATCTTAGTATTAAGATGATAATTTTGATCATGTTTTTAAAAATTCCCTGAAAGCATGTATGTGCTTTATCTCAACCAAACAACTATACCACTACAGACCAAAATAGATAAGTTTTGGATTAATGGATCCTGAATAATATCCACTACAGAACAATTAGTACCTCTTTACTAACCACAAATATTCAGTACATTCAGCAGGACATCCTCATACAGCAATACAGCATAACTTTTTTTTACATCAAATATTTTGTTGGGCTTACAGGTTTCTATTGTTTTGTGCCTTCGTTTAGTTACTGAGAGCTGAATAAAATGTGTAGAACATAATAGTTTAGTCAGTGATGCTAACAAGACACGTGACTGCACATCTTGCATGCACATGCTATGTCTTCTTCTTCTTTTTTCGGCTGCTCCCGTTACGGGTTGCCTCAGCGGATCATCTGCCTCCATCTCACCCTATCCCTTGCATCCTCTTCCCTCACACCAACCCTCTGCATGTCCTCCTTCACTACATCTATGAATCTTCTCTGTGGTCTTCTTCTTCTCCTCCTGCCTGGCAGCTCCCTCCTCAACATCCTTTGTCCAATATATCCACTATCCCTCCTCTGAACATGTCCAAACCATCTCAGCCTTGCCTCTCTGACTTTGTCTCCAAACTTCTCAACCTGAGCTGTCCCTCTGATATACTCATTTGTAATCCTGTCCATCCTCCCAGTGAAATCTTAACATCTTCAATTCTGCCACCTCCAACTCTAATTCCTGTCTTTTTATCAGTGCCACCATCTCTAAACCATACATCATAGCAGGTCTCACTACCGTCTCGTAAACATTCCCTTTCACTCTTGCTGCTATCCTTCTGTCACAAATCACCCCAGAGACACAGTGCAACTCCTTCTGACCTTCTCTATACTTCTCCATCAGTACTCTCAAAGCAA
>VUQH01003302.1:0-13151 GCA_015106775.1 Etroplus canarensis
TAAGATGTTTTTGATTGAAATAGCTTTTGATTTCAGTAAATATGACCTAATGCTGCAAATTCAACAAATGACCATTTTCAGTTCTTTACAATCTATAAAATGTTTTGAAACTCTGTTGTCCATAATAATTTGGAACAGTGCATTTTAAGTTTTTTATTTTTGAAAAAAATACTGTTATCATTGGGAGGTTTGTTCAATAACATTCAATTTATACTCTAACGGTTAATGACTTGAAAATTATGCTGACTGTCATTTGCATCGAGTATTTACAAAAATCATAGAAAAAATATCATTTGCATAATAATTTGGAACACGGTGTACTACCACAGAATCTTCTGAAATCTTTTATTGAGAATAGGGTAACGGGTCTTGACCTACTTTACTTTTTTAAAAGCTTAATGAAAAGTATTTGTAAAGTTTATCACAGCTATGAAATACCTGCAGGATTTAGAAAGAGCCTGATATATTAGCTGCAACTGATGCTAAACTCCACATAAGATTAAAGGGGAAAATAATCTATCTATGCTACAAGTACAACTGAACTCTCAGAAACTGAAAGAAAACTCTGAACTCTTTCATGGATTTGTTCCTTTATGTCACTGTGGCCAGCAGCAGCAGAGTGTGCTCCTGTTCTGCACAGTTGTTTGGTCAGCTGTCCTTTGGTCAACAGGCATAGCTGACCAAACAATACAACTCTTTAGCTAGACACAAAGTTGGGCTGGTCAACAGGGTTTACATGATGACAAATAAAATAACAAGCAGCACATTTTTTAGTTTAAGAGGAACAGTTACCAAGTTTACCAAGTTCTTAGTTGTTCCATCATTTGGACTGTTTGTAGAACATCCACATTGTTTTTAAGGTAAATGAACCTTAATTTTTAAGTTTAACAGTTGCAATATTTCCAACCAGTGTGCGATCCTGCCAAGCACCATTTTCATTACAAATTTTTTGTTGATAAACAGCAGTTTTGGCAGAGCAACTGTACCTAAACAGTGAGAGATGTAGTGCCAGGTCAGAGGGTGCAGGAAGGGTGACACATTGCACATTTGCTCGCTGAGAATTCTCTAGACAATTGCCTGTTCTATTCTCACGTGGGTGCAATCAGAATTAAACAGACTTTGCTATGTCCAGTCTGACTAATTTGGACATTTGACTTCTCGCACACAGGTCCACCTGATAAGTTCAGGGCTGTAGTGAATGTGTGAAAATGGTTTTAGTCTGCACTAAGAGAGGTACAAAAATTTTTGAAAGACCATGTGCATTATGTCAACATTCACCTTACTGCTCGTCAGGCATGCTGAGAAATAAGCTAGTACCTGTCATAGCTCTGTCCTCCTGTGTGTTTCTCTGCAGCTTGTTCCTACCGACAACAAAACTCAGTTAAACAAGAGAAAATAATGGGATAATGGAAAGCATGCAATTTTGGGGGGGGTAAGTGTTTGAAAAGAAAAAAGGCATGCTGTATGTCACTAGGCCAGTATCTTTGCTAAGCCAAACAGAAGAGGAAGAAATTGAGTGAGAAAAGAATCACTAAACTGAATCATGGGTTCTTACCTCCATATTTGTCTCTGATGGACCCTGACCCACAACTCCTGTGACATTACTGAGCTGTTTCTGCTGAGTCAAACAGGAACTGGCAGACCCAGGTGATGCTCTCTGGGAGTCTGCGGACTGCAGCACAGGAATTTGGCTTTGAACCTGACTCTGGGGCTGGGCTTGTGGGGGCAGCTGGCATGGGCTCACATTGTCCAGCTGGGCAGCTGCAGTGGCTTTGCCCAGGTCTACCCCATTCTGCACAGGTGAAGAAAAGACCGCAGCTTGAGTGAGCTGAGATGGCTGGACTGGCTGAGCACAGGGAATGAGTTCAGGATGGCTAACCTGGGCCTGCTGAGGAACCTGCAATTAAAACCAGATTAGACATGAATTATCATTATCCTGAAATAAGTTATCTCAAATACTTAGAGATAGAGTTCCTTTCCCAATTTTCTACACGATTTCCACCCATGAACTACATATTTATAAGATAAGCATTTTTTCATGTGCAATATCGGATCCATTTAATTGTAATATACAAATGTTTATCACATTCAGCATAGTTACTCTAAAAAAGATTGTGTTACACAAAGATGCCAAAACAACCAAAGATGGTCACAATCTGAGGTTCTGTTCCTTTAATAAAACAGACTTTAACACACAAATACTCAAATTCCAGTTCACACCTTCTTGGTAAATGTGTGTGCTCCACTGCAGCGGTCATAATTACCTTTATTAGCGGCTGACTGCTGCCAACTGTGGGAGGGTGTGTGTTCTGGCACTGGGTAGTGTATGTGTGTATGGGGTGGGTGGTTAGTGCTGATATACATGCAGGTGATGCATGAGAAGCCTCGGATCTAGCAGGGTGTTGTCGTTGTAGGGATGTGGGTTCCACCTTACCCAGCACATGTGAGGGGGGCGGTGTGAGGGATGTTGGAATGGGTGAAACTAATGCATTTTCAATGTGCAGAGGGGAAAGGGGAGAGACAGAAGGAGTTGCAGGGACAGTATGTCCAGGAGAAAGGAAGACATGATTAAGAGAAGAGGTGGCTAAAGAGGGAGGAGGAGTGTAAGAGTGAGGGTAGGAGTATTCACAGTCAGTCACAGCTGCCACCACCTGGACTGTGGGATACTGTGAAGAAAACTAAAGGGAAAAGAAAAAGGAAGAAACAATGAAAAATCAAATTGTCTCGAGAAAAAAGTATACACACAGGAGGATGACTAATCAAAAGAACTTTCTTGACACCTATAGGAAAGAGAGTATCACAGAGGTAAGATCTTTGTATAGGCAGTGATAACAGATTGACAATACCTGTGATTGGTGTGAGGATGAGAGTGAAGTTGAAATGTGAAGAGGTTGGAGTTGCTGTTGATGGACAGTTGACTGTTGAGCAGGGAGTGCCTGTGCAGGCAAACTGGAAGCTGACTGGCTGAGATTCTGCCCACGGCCCTGTCCATCCTGTCCAAGCTGTGAAATGCTCTGACCAGCAGAGATATTCTACAGAACAAAAAAAAGAGAAGAAAGGGAAACTTCAATCAGGGCAGAGACCGCACATTTACCCCCTCAGTTTGAAAATATACACTTCCTGCTATTGACCCAGATTAGAATAGCTCACATTTTCCATCCTCTCCCTATTCCTGCAATCAGTCTAAATCTTCCACCACAATGAACATTTGCACCACTAAACAGCCAGAGCAAGCCTTGGAGGGCTAGCGGATACAGGGATGAAAAACACATTACTATTTCCATTATTGCTCTGTTGGCTGGTGTCCGATGAAACCCGTTTATTGGACTGATCAGGTTTTTGTTCACCTACTGTTTATCAAAATAGTTGTTTCCAAGTCAGCTAGACCCAATAAAATATGCCAGTTTCATATGAAGAGTATCAAACATACATTGCCATGAATAAAAAAGTTAACTTTTTAACACCAGAACCACTGTCATTTTAAGATCCTGCAACTTTGCTAAAATAAAACCCCATCAGCTCATATTTCCTAAATTTATTTATCCAGCATATAGTAAATTTTGTAGTGGAGTGGAGGGTGGGGGTTACTTTTACAATAATTTATTCATTAAAACGTGTTTATTTTGTTGTAGCTAACTGGGTGGCGAATTTTAAAATGTAGGCAGTGAGCGCTGTTTTTGTTCATACTGTACTAATACCACACCTTATTCAAAATTAGTTTTTAAATTTTCCATAATGCTCTTCTTCCACATTGAGTTAATTATTACTATGTGTTAGGTACTATGCTGTTTATTGTACCCTTTGTTTGTTAGTGGATTCTAAAAAATATTTAGCTTTTACAATCTATAATGAGATTATCTCAATCATTTGTAAACTAATAAACACTTGAAAACTTAATCTTAAATGTTTATTTTGTCAAATCGTACTTATAATTAGGAATATTAAATGAAAATTAACAACCTAACTTCTCCATATTTGCCACATTTTTGCCATTGCTGCTGTTGTTTTAGAACAGGTCAAAATTACCCCCTGGTAGTTCTGGTGTTCATTAGTTCCTGTCCCTACCAAACAGAGTGCCAATGTTGAGACGAAGGTGTTCTGCAGGATTCAGGAAAGCATGAAATGAAAAGAACGGTTTCAAAGTGAATAAAAATAAATCTACAATTTTTGTCTTGCATCACTGCTCTGTCTCGCTTTGACTGAATGCAAGACGGTGGACCACGTGAGGATGACATGGACCTGATTTTGTTTGACAATGAGAATAATGTTCTTTAATCCTGAATCACTCCTTCTGTTCCTTCATTATGGCACTGAATAACTGCCACAAAGTGCAAAACATCAGGACCTTATCCTTACCTTTGGGCGTAAAATGTTATTATCATTTTAAACATTTAATTTAAGCTAAAAACCTTATCTGGTAGGTTCACAATGACCTTTGACCATCAAATTCCAATCAGTTCAGCTTTCAGTCAAGGTAAACATTTGTGGAAATATGCACTAGCTTTTAAGAAAATCCATCACCCCTTAAAATTTTAACCATTGTCTGAAGAAACAACACACATTGCATGTTTTACAAATTGAATAATAAAATACATTGATTTTTACCTTTTAGCTACAACATATAAAGGACAGTCTGCAAGAGCTGCAATTGTTTCCCGCTGTCAGAAAGACGTCAGGTGAACTTCTGATACCATTTTAGCTATAAAAGCCAGGCTTGCTAAACTGTTCTAAAAATGAGAGATTCAGTTTAGAAAATTTTCAGGGTCGGTACCTGGTTAGCTACTCCATAATTCTGTGAACAGACCACCTGTGCAGGAAGGTACTGACTCTGACCCGGAGCAGTCTGTTGAAGGGCAGAGTGTGCATAGCTCTGAGAGGGAGCATCAGGTACACCTACAGCAGAGTAACCCTGATGTTTGGCTGCAACCTGCAGAACTTGTGTTGCTGTGGGGTGAGGCTGAGACTGGGATACATCCTGGCTCTGTTGTGGAACTGCTGTCTGCATGGCTTTTTGACTGTGCGGCTGTAGATTTGGAGTGTGCACTTGTTGCTGTGTAGAGCAATGAAAACTTTGTGACTGATGAGTAGGATGTTGTGCCATTTGTTGGTGTATGGTATGCACCGTTTCTTGGCCATGCTGGAGTTGAGGCTGAACATGAGCCTGCCCAGCATTTTGTTTTTGTTGCATACTGGACTGAGGATTTTGTGGTAAGGGCTGTTGGTGCTCTTGCTGAATGGATATTTGCTGATTGTAAAGTGCTGGTGTGGCAGAGTTCTGACTAGGCTGCTGATTGGGCAGTTTGACTGTAGTTTGGGCCTGCTGCAGTGTACTGGGAGCTTGTACTGGTTGACACTGAACTGTGGCTGCCATAGCTGCGACTGCAGACACATGAGAGCAATTTTCACTTGGCTGCTGTGCTGGCAGGGAAGTTGCTGCAGTCTGCTGTTGAACTGATGCAGGATATCCTGCAGACTGAGTCAGTTGTAGAGTTGGAACCAAAGAGTTATTTGAAGTTTGCTGGACTTGCAAGGGAAAAGTCAAAGAGCTTGATGCTGTTGCCTGCTGTATTTGCTGGCCTGGTGCTTGGTAGCTTTGCACAACATGTTGTGGCACAGCTGATGGTGCAATATTTGCTGCAGCTTGAGTTTGTTGCACATTTGGAGGTGTGTAGCTACCAGCACTGGCTGCATGCTGGACGTTGACTGAACATAGGCTCGCTGGAGCTGGAGTTGCAGCACAGGGCTGAGCAGTATACAAAGCAGCAGGATAGCTGTGTCCAGGCTGGAGGTACTGTGGTGTTGTATGAACTGCTGAGCTGGAAGAGGACAGACCCTGGGCAGGAGGTTGATTCTGGTAACCCACAGAACTGGCCTAAGGACACAAGGAGATATATTTAAGTTATACCCTAGTGGGAGTGAATTTTGTAGTCAATGATAAAATCTCACAAAAGCTTATAAGTGTGGCAGTTACATGTCATCATTCTCAAAGAAATTACAATGAAATGACAAGGGACAAAAATAAACTATTGAAACATCTATGTTAACAATGAGCAGGTGTTGACAGGTGTGCACTAAAACGAGAAAACAAGAAAGAAATAGTAGGAGAGAGAGGATGTAAATCAGACAGTTGCCCCTCCCCTTTGGTTACAGGATACCTATCAGCGACAAGCTCAATAGCTGTTGCATCTGGGCAGTTAAGCAGAAAGGGAAAAGTTAAAACCTCGGTCAGTAGTTAAAGGCATCAGTTAAGGTTAATCAGAAGGGAAATGTAGAATGTTAGAGGTTGCACCATTGTTCTCTGACAGTAGCAAGCTTGTGATTTCTAGGGAAATGGTTAGCTTTAGAGGCCTATGAAGGCAGCAAGATTCAGTGGGCAGAAGATCTGGCCAGCTCCATGCAGAAAAATGCTGTGCCATCTACAGGCTGGGAAAATGTTAAACGGGTATTGGCCCCATAGAGACAAACTAAAGCAACTTGTTTGCTGCTGTGACCTACCACTCCCATAGCCTTGGTTACTTGCTGCTCTCCGGCACAGTATCTGTCTTCACTCTCCTGGAGAGGTTCTTGGTCCCCAACAGGACTACTAATCTGGACCTGACTCTTTAGACCACAGTCTCCATTGCTGCGGGCTGGCCTGTGGGCAGCTGAGGGGTGCAGTGAAGAGGCTTGGGTGGGGGTGGGGTGACAAGGGGCTGCTTTGCGACAGATTATATTAAACAGGGACTGCTGCAACTGTGAGAAATTGGAATAATCACTTGAAGCCTTCAGCTGTCCATAACCAGGAGTGCTCATCGCTACACCAGATGATGGGTGATGTCTAAAGTCACATGGGCAGTGGTGTGTTGGCATGACAACAGAAGGGCAATGATGCCGTCCTTCTTGTGACCTCAGCTGAAGCAAAGAAATGCATGCCTGGCACACAGAGCCTCTATACATTGCAATATGGTGGTTGTGATGAGCAGTTAGGCTCAGAAGACTGCTAAGGTCAGAGTGCCTGCGTCCACTTGGCAGTGGTAAGTTCAAACTGGTGATCTCTGATGTTGATCTGATGCTGGTATCACTAAGTCGGCGGTGCTCAGGAGGTGAAGAGACAGGGGAGATTTTTACCACTGGCAGAGCACTCTGTGGTGAAAAACCATCCTCAGTATCTGAGTGCAGCTCAGTGAAACTGAGTTCGGACTGGTTCTCTGGTACTGTTGGGTTTGGACTGACTGATCTCTGAGACTTAATAAGGGCATGCAGTTGAGCAATGTGGTGTGCCCTTTGACTATCAACAACAGGGGCACTTCCCCTCCGGCTTTCAGCTCCCAATCGAGTCCTGAGCTCTGGGCTCAGCGCTGCCCCCCACATTTCCCCCCTTTCACAGGAGTGAGGTCGATCTGTCAGGAAATGGTTACTGCTCAGGCACTAATTGAGGAACAACCCAAAAGCAAAACAAGTGTTACTCAAAATGAACAGGGTATAACAAAATGTAACAGTCTGGTGATGAGGTGAGCACAAAACTTGTTTGCATAAACACATCAATGTATAGAAAATATTAACAAATGCAAAAAATGTGAATGCATGTTGAGTATTGAGTATCTGAATACAGCAGTATGTGTTCAAGGTCAGGTGAGCAATGACTGGTTTTAAAGAGGTTATGCATTTAAATAAATCTGAATGTGCATGGTCCAGTAGGGTGTGTAAGCTCCTGATACAGACCTGCTGTGTTGCCATAGAAATAGGCTCCAGCAGGGACTGGTAGAGGACACTCTGCTGGCTGCTGTGGGAGTCTGAGTACACAGTGGAGCCAATGCCACTGTCAAGTGTGCTGTCTGCTGTAGAGACACATAAATCATCCACTCGTAAAAGAGTCAAAGATTAGGTTCATGTTTCTAAGTAGATGAGAACAGAATCTCTTACATGTCACTGAGGTGGCACTGGCTGGGAGGTTATGAAGCCTATTGTACTGGTCTGCTTCTGGCTCTTCTGGTTCCAGCAAAAGGGGCTGTCCTACATGTGGGGCCCCAGCAGAGATGCCCTGAGACTGTGTCATCTGGATACCGTGTCCTCCTTCACCCTGATCTGCTGCAACTGCAGCAGACACTGTTCTCGCTCTTCTCCATTTAATGAGTGCCACACGGTCCCTGATCGACTTTCCCACGGTCTTAGCATCACTCTCGTGGAAGAAGCCAGACTCCACCTGACAAAGAAAAAGGAAGAGCATGACTTCCAGGATATTTTTAGCAGTGAGCATGTGAGAGAAGAGAGGGTGCATTTAAAAATGAGAGCGCGTGAGGAAGAGAGAAGAAGCTAGAAAAAGAAGGAAGGAAGAGAAAATCTATTTTAAGGGGATCAGAGCAGTGGGGAAACGTTCCCTTTGTCTGCAGCTTGGTTCTGTTCACAACAGAACTGTCTGGTCTGTTTAAAATGTCCATCTTTCACACCAGTACTTACATGTGAGACACATGCACACACAAAAATCTGTATTGAACTGTTTCAAACTAAGATTCTTCAGGGAAAATTCTCCTAATGTTATTCTCAATAAAAGTGTGATTTCTGCCATCTTCCCCTTAAGAGTGTACTACCTCCATTTCCCCTCAAAGCCCATTTTAGGCCAAAGAAAGTCAATGAAACTGTGTACAGTCTATGTGAAGATGACTCAATACTCTTAAAATATCCCTATTAGGGCATTCTCAGTGTTGAAGAATGTTAAATGACAAATATAAAACAGTGACTTGAGGTAGTCATTGTTGTAGCTCCAACAACCAAACTGTCAGATTTTTTCCTAGGCCTTTTTAGCTGAGGTTGCGCATACCTTATCTGATTACATTCACTACAGAAAACCATGTAAACAAAAGGAAAAAGTAAAACTGTAATCACTACATTCCTGAAAGAGCAGAGAAAGTTATCACATGCAATCTGGATTTTATGATTCTTTGAGCATGAGCTATGAGCACAACCAAAATACTAGAACACAGTAACCTGCAAAGACATGAGACACATGACAAACTGCAAGTATCAAGGCATAAAAATAATTACAAAAATTGAATGTATGCAAATAATTATGAAATTGTTCAGCCATGTGTAGATGGCAGTGAAATGTCAACCAGATATGTAAAACAACAAATTAATAGAAACAAGTTCCACTATTCAGACTGATTAAATTCTGTTCCTATTGTATCCTTAAATTTATTCACCCACCATCTCTTGCGCCACAACTTCAGAGACCTCCTTTTCCAGGTCAAAGGTGAACTCAATGGCCCCACTCTCCTTGTATTTTCCTTTTAACTTCTTGGGGTCCTCCACCCACAATTTGAGGGCTATTGAGGACTTTTTTCCATCGTCTTCCTCAGCTAGCTCCACCCTCACACCTGTGTCCTCAGCAAAAAAAGCATGATTCAACAGATCCTTGATCGTGTACCTAGGAAAAGAAAAGGACAAGCTCAGACTCCAACGCAAAGGTGTTCAAGATGCTGAACAGCCATTAATCTGTAATGCTTGCTGATAGCTAAAGTTGACTGTCATTCATGGTCATGCATTACCTGTTCTTCCCAGATAGTCAATCACTGAAGCTAATCATGTTTCAATAAAAAAATATAATGAGTAGAAACTAATTAAGGGTGATTTTCCCCCATGTACATAAACTAATTATGTAACAGAACTGAAAGACACCCTGCAGATATGGAGACAGACTGCAGTACTGCTGAGAGCCCAACTGCCAGTGCCACAGCAATGAAGCAGGGGAGGTGAGATAAGGCATGAAAAATGAGAGGGCGCCTTGTGGGCCCTGTGGCCCCTGGCTGGACACTGGGCATTGGTGGGGAAAGTCACTCACCGTTCCTCTTTCTTTTGACAGATACACTCTCCAATTATCTCCTTGATTTCAGGATCCATGACCTTGTTGTAGCTAGCAGGCTTCACTCCCTGAGTAAAAGGAAATAAAAAACACATTATGGATATATCATGAAAGGATAGCATGTTGATGAAAAATGACAAAGGAAAGGAAATAAGAAAGAGTGTGTGGAAATTTCTTTCTGATGCTCCACTGAAAATCATATCTTTTTAGTATCACATACTTGCACTCTTTAAGCTAGCTTAGAGTACTGCAGCACTGGTCAGTTTGAATTCATGTCAGCTTCCAAAAAGCATAAAAAGATCCACAGGAAACCTCACAATCACTCTTGCAACATTGTCGATTTCTTAAAATTATAGCTTACAGTACAAAATTCATTTCATTCTCAGACACAGGCTTTCTGAGTTCATTGATAGTTACAAGGACTGATTTACACATGTTAGAGCAGCCTGATGTTTTTTCTGTCAACTATAATTACAGTCAGTTGGTCTAAAATTGTTACGGTGTTTTAACTGTTGAGACATATTGAGTAGTCACAGCTGGAGTAGTTTAAGAAGCTTGTGAAGGTTTGATACCCAATAGATTCTGGCTATGAAGTACTTAGGAAATGACTGAATTCTGTAATTCTACATTTTCTTAACACTTTTACTGGGTCTATTTCTTACAGGCATAGTTTACCCAGTTATTTTTAGTAGTACAACCAGAGTATACAAAACCCACGATATCATTAATTCCAGTAAAGAAAACATTTTCTGCAGCAAAATAAACTAGATGTAAAGTGTATGCATATATCTGTATTAAGATTCCTACCAATTATTCAGCTAGATGCTGCATCTCTTCAGGGAGTACACACAAAGTATAACACTATCAGGGTTTCCTCTTTGATTAGAGTCCTATTACCATGCCAATGTGGAGAGCACTTTCATAAAAATACAGTAACAATTTAAAAAACAGAATCTACAGATAGCTGTCCCGATTGTTTTCAAAAAATAAAAGGCACCGGGGCTGCTTTAAGAGTGGCAAACCTGGCAAAAAAAAAAAGAGTCTTCTCTTTGACTCAAACTCTGCCAAGTTTTAAAAGTGAAAAATCAATACTCTTCATGAAGTCAGGAAGTCAATCATAAATTTCAACATCCTGAAATCTTAAAGCAGACTGTACTATACTTTACTAGCAAAGGGAGACATAAAGAAATGGAATGCAGTCTTTAGGCTTCATCAAAAAAGAAAGACTTTTCATCTCCGTTTAGATCCATATGACTTATTAGACTCATTGACCATGAAATCCAAGACTGAGGATTCATGAACCTGAAAACAGAGCAGATCTTGTACTCTGTAAAAAACTCCACGCATTTATTATGTTGTAAAATGGCTAAAACCATCCCTGATCTTTCCGTGCCATGTTCACTAAGCATGACCATCCATTATTAATACATTAAATGCTATAAGCAGGGTCTTCTCCTAAACAGGTAATTTGGGAGGAAATAAAGTGATGCAAATAAGAAGCACCCTGGTGTCTCAATAGTTATTACACATTCTGCATAACTGTAGTATCCCTAGTTTAATTCCCGCTCAAGATATTTGATGTGCACTTAAGCCCTTCTCTCCCTCTCTTTTCTATGTCTCATCAGAGAAAGGTTTCCAAAACAAATGCATGAAAATAATATAAAAATTGTACAGCTTGACTCACACTGGTAACTTTGCGATAAATTTGAGCAGCATTCTGACACTCAGAGTAGGGATATTCAGAGGTGGCCATTTCTAGCATGCACATGCCAAAAGCATAGACATCAACAGCTTCATCATAGTGTTCCTCATACATCTCTGGAGCCATGAATTCTGGAGTGCCTGCAGTGAGAGACAGAAAAATTGAGCTTCTACACTGGGCATATTGCTAATACTTCTTACTGCAAGACCCATAAAGCTGTCAAGTCACATGTTGTAGCGTCCTACCTATGACACTCTTGGCAAAAGAAGCTGCCTTCAGTGTTGCCAGTCCTAAATCCCCTATCTTCACTGAACCTGTAGGTCCAGTAATAAATATGTTGTCACATTTGAGATCTCTATGGATGATGGGAGGTGTCCTGGTGTGGAGAAAGTGGAGGCCTTTCAGGATCTGCCGACACCAACTCCGTAGCACTTTGGGCTTCATTACCTTGAAACGCTTTAGATAGCTGCATGAAGGAAGGAGAAAGATATTAGACGTCACATTTTAAATAAGCTACAAAGATATTAAATTATCTGCAAAATGACAGTAATTGCCTTCAACAATACTCACGTTTTTAGTGTTCCGGATGTCATAAGCTCTGTCACTAAAACAATGCACTTCTTTCCTTTAAGAGGGGATTCCCAGAAGTCATAGAAACGAACAATGTTGGGATGCTGAAGACCCTTCAACATTTCTGCCTCTTCTTTAAAGCGCTGACGTTCCACTTTAGAAAGCTTACGATCCTAGAGGAAATGACAGATGAAGAAAGCATGAATATAAAGCACCTACAATAATTCTTAAAACATATTCACTTCACAAAAAGTGCCAGATGTAGAAGTCCCTGCACATTTGAAATTCATACTTCCAGTATGGTTTTGCAAGTAGGAGAGAGAGTGAGTGAGAAGGAGGTTAGTGTCAGTCTTTCAGACATATACACATCTCTAATTAGACCATATGCGCAACCAAGCTGATAACTATTAGCAGTGTTACATGTGTGGGAATATTTAGATGACTAGCTTTTTCAAGCACTAAGAAGATTCCGCTCCATTGTTTTCGCATACAAATATTTTAGATGTAATACAACAGTCAGATGTGACTTCTTACTTTTAAGGTTTGATTTATTCAGAAACACTAAGGGTATGCAAAGAGACAGGGGGGTGACAAGCCACAATGACTCCAGGAAGAACAAACCCAGGCATGAACATAGTCACACCCACAAAATGCTGCAGCTAAAGGTTATGTGTCATCGATCTCTACCATCTTTCTCAATCTCCTTCACTTGCTTGCTCACTCTCTTACCCCTTTTGTCCCCTCCCCCTGCATCTGCAATCTATCTCCTTCTCTGCACCCCGACCACTCCCTTCTTCATCCTCAACATCCCCCACAACACACAAAACATCATCTGTGATTGCTCCCTCTCCAATTCTGTTTCTCAGTTTCAGCTCTGGCATCACCTTGCTTTAGGTACTGTTAAGTTATGGCTTTTTTCCTGCGAAGACTACTACATCAACGACTTATATAAAGGACACACATTTAACACTGAGCAGTGACTAGAAGCAAGACCCCACCCCTCACAGAGACCGACGACCGATGTCAGTGAAATGCAATGAA